>OZ024887.1:73639161-73719161 GCA_964017195.1 Siderastrea radians | reverse complement strand
TGTGCCTTTGAATTTCATCAATTGTCACTCTGTCTGGTAAGGTGATATTAATTATATCTTGATACACCAATGTCACCCTAAAAGGACGTCAAACAATTCTCGAGTAAACAAAATGCGGCTTGTCATTAGGCCTTTCTTTTTCAATCTTTTCTTTTTCCTTTCAAATTATTCGGACCGCAAGTCGGGAAGCTAAAGAAATTTTTTAAGACACGTTTTTGTACAGTTGTAAGTTGTACACAACAATTTCGGAATGTACATTCATTGTTTGGAATGTATTTATCGGTCGATACGTAAAGCTTGATTGCAAAGACGCGAGAACAACAACGCCTGATCACAGGTTTTTGAAGCTTATGCATATTTATAAATTTAGCAAGATGCAGCCGCCAAAATTAGCTTTCTGTAAGTCTCATTTATGAAAATTAAGTCTCGGCTGAAAAAAAGGAATTAAAGACCTACCTTGACAACTGCCGTCGAATGATCATCTTTAATAGTAGGTTTCGCCACGGGCAAACACATCAAGTTCGCGACCGAATCTTCAACTCTTTCCCGCTCTGACCAAGCAGAGTTCAAATCAAAGAGTGATTTCTTCGCTCGACACCCGCTTGCCCTTTCACGGGAAGTCGTATCCCTCTGCTTTTTGGAACCTGGTGTTAACCCGCTGGGAGAATTATCACTGTGTAGACGCTTTATACTTCCACCGTCGCCTGCTTCGAGATCCCTCAAGCCGGGAGCAGTTTTGACTTTAGAACGAAACACTTCTTGAAGTTCGTGGAACAAAGTACAACAATTCACAATTTTTCTGGCGCACTTTTTACACACTGACGACTGACTGTCATCCACAGTAAGCTTATCACAATTTATTCCGACGCTCTTGATCAAATCGGAAAGAATAATACTTCCAGCTTTGCAAAAACTTTTTCCGCAGAATTCCTTGTTTTTGGTGGGTTTACAAAGAGGAACAGTACCTTCACCAACCGAAACGCTGCTCTCACAGAGATAGCAATTCTTCTTTTTCGCATAACTCATGTAGGATCCATTAAGATTGCCAAAATAAACCTTTGAATAGACCAAGAAATTTGACCACTTTTGCTGCAAGCTCAGTTTGCACAAATGTTTGCACACGTGCCCGCTTCGCGCCTCTGCTGATTCCCGCCAACGAAGCGACTTCCGGTAAATTGTGATTGGCTCACTCTTATCTGATGGCATCGCTGACACTCTCGTTGACAGACACTTTAATTGGGGGGCGGCAGACGATTCAACAAGTAATTGTATCAGGCTTTCCTTTTTTTTTCGCCCTCCCTCCGCCGCGAAAAAAATGAAAGCCTGATCGCAGGTTAGCCTGTTCCAAGCGTTCAGGCTGTGGGGGTTGCAGGGGAGCAAAGACAGGGGAGCAGAAGGGTAGGGAGAGGCCTCATAGACCATCTTTCCTCCAGTTGACGTCTGGAAAGACTAGTGTTAATTGTTGAGTCTCGACTGACTAAAAACTGGAAAACGTAAACCAACATAAATCCGCCAGGTCAAAGAATTTTTTTTACCTCGCCTGGACTACATTTCCTTATTAGGAAATGCTCAGCAGAAAATTCATCGCTTTCCTTTTAGCACTTAATTAATTTACACTACAGTTAAATTATCTGATTCCTCGGAAAAAAAGATGACAATATTATTCAACAATCGTAGCTAATTTGACATTGAGATCACGTCACTGAAATCGTAACAAAAACACATTAGACAATATTTTGAGAGAGTAAACAACGAAGAAGAACAAACTTTGAATTCTGTAATGCTTAGATGATACTTACTGGGGTAGTATACGGTTATGACGATAACCACGTGATCTGTCATGCCATCTCTCACACCATCAGTCAGGTCATTGATTGCATTTACCGTCAACCACATGACCACGGACGACAAGGTTACGAGACGAGAGAAATCTTTGACAGGCCAAGATACAGTGTTGACTGGATTTTCTAGGGAGAATCATTTACCTATAACATACCTATTGAAGTCGCGAATTGTTTTGGTTGTAAAATTCTCTATTTTCAGAATTAAATGAGTCTTCATTCATTCCATGTCTTTTTTTAATTAAATTTTTCTTTCTTCTTGTTTTTGTGACTTAGTTTTGCATGTACAACTTCAATTTTATTCCATTTTGTTTTTAACTTAATTCAAGTAATATTGCTTCGCTTTAGGCTTTGCACACAAAGATAGTTGTAAGAATCGAATAAAAAGGAAGGTACATTGACCACAAATAGGTCATGGAATTGATGACACCACGTTTAATTTAGTCACGTGATTTGTATTTCATTAGTCACGTGGGTGTTGTGGTCTGTTGGTCATGTGATTGACGGTGAATGCAATCAATGACGTGACTGATGGAGTGACAGATGCCACGACAGATCACGTGGCTATTTATATTATTGACATAACCAGTGAGTTGGTTAATGACGTGTTAGTTACGTCATTGATGACGTTAGTATAACGTTGTTATATTTACATTAAGGAGTTTATTACATTTTAGGCCAAATGTTATTCCTGTCAGTTATTACATTTAGGTCTTCTATAACAATTTGACAGACATTTTTTTCTCGCCTCATAGAAGGCATCCCTGAAATAGAAAGGTTAGTTACAACTAAGCAATGTAAAAAGAGATTGGTCGAAAGAAATTGTAACATTAGCACTTTATTGATAAACTGAACTAATACAGCTTGGTTTTTGGCGCTACCGTGCACTTTATTTCAGCATTTTCAGTCTGACTAAAAACTTTGCCTTTACCCTTTAACTATTTTGCTTCACTGGTGAATGTAACAAAAAATTTGTTATCTTCGTCAGCCCCAAATAAACATAAACACGCGAGTTAAACTTAAAGATCTCTTTTTTCTGCTTTTTCATACGACTAGATAGCACAAAGGGACAAACACCTTCGTTGCTCCTCGAATTCAGGGTCCTTTGTCTGCAACGTAAACCTGAGTTGTTTACATCCCGTGACATTTGCTTGCATGGTAGACCTGTGTAGACCTTCTGTGTATCATTTTCTGGGGATGACAAAGATAGCTACGCCTGTGGCACACACTCGTCATGATCACAGTTCATCTCTATGGCGACGCCTATGACGATGTCGCCAGTACCTATGACCGCTTTCTTCACCATGAAATATGGCCGACAAAGCGTCGAGGTCGTCAATCCGTTTCTTCAACTCCGAAGGATCGCGAATCTCTTCCGCTTCCATCATGTAACGCTGGCGTAATTCTCGAAAAACAAACGAGTTTTCCCCGAGAAAAAAGCCATCGTCATCTTCTTCCTCGAGATCAATTATTCGCATTCGCAACTCCCGTTTCAAGTCTTCTGGTTCTTCCATTCGCTCAAATCGACGACGTCGCATATCTCTTCGGACTTCTTCGGGAATCCTCGAGTCCATGTCCCGTTCCCACGGCTCTCTCTCGGCATAATCATCTTCGGTCATTTCTCTTGTTCGGATCTTCCGAAGTTCGCGTCGGAACCGATCGACATCGTGAATTTCTCGTAGTCTCATTTGAAACTCGTGTCGTTTTCGTTCGTCCATTCTTTCACCGGGAAATTCTTTTTTCCTTTCCCTTCTGTGCCTTCGCCTTTCATCTTGCTCTTTAGCTTGTTCCCTGATCAAACGTTGAATCTTTTCTGAGTCCTCTTCTTTGCCTGGACTTGTCTTCTCCGTTTTGCTCGAGGATTTCTTTGCGTCTTTTGTCTTTTCTTTGGATTTCCCGTTAGTTTTCTTTTCGTTTTTCCTTTCGGTTTTCTCTTTATTTTTTTCATTGTCTTCTTTGTCCTCGTTGCCCGAGCCGTTTTCCCCTGCATCTTTCTTTTCTGGCTCAGTTTCGTTAAAGCAGTCTACAATGTAAATTAAACTCTGATAAGACAAAACGTACCGGGGAATACTAATATTAATAGACATCTCTCTTACTCTAAGAAAAAAGAAAGCGCGCAAAGGTAGGCGGAAAGAAACGCGTTTGCAATTCAAATATAATAGAGAGACAACAGGCCTTGTTCCATATAGACCAGATCAATAGCGTAACGGGTGTGCCACACTTGCAGAGAACAAGACATTGAACTCAGGAATTAAAAGGTAAAAGAGAAGTTCAATGCAGTTCTTCTTTATTTCACCGCCAAGGCCGCTATTTTTCGTTTAATATTGCTGCTTCAGGAAGTCTAGTTTGCTGCCAGACTTCTATGCAGACGTAGACTACGAGACTGTTTCGCACGTGAACGATAGGGAATGGCGCGATGGCGCGATGGCGCGATCCGGAGGGCAAGCGTCGAAGCTGCCAGTCGCGATAAACGAGGGCGCAAGATTCTGAGCGTGTGTGACGACCAAGAAAGACTGAACAGTTGTAAAACTGCACAGAGGTTTAGCTGGCTTCGTTTTCGCGCGAAAATTTTTTTATTCCGTCAAGGTAAAATTATTATCACCAAGTGCACGTCACGACAAAAATGTTCCTTACCGTCCTCTCCTGGGTCCAACACCCTCTCAATACATAACCAGTTTGTCAAGTTCTCATTCTGGTGGTGCCAGTACCACTCGACCAAGTCATCTTCGTATGTTTCCACCATCAGCTCACACTACAGAAGGACGGAGGGAAATTAAGACAGTTTAGAAGCAGTTTCACAATTCTAGGGGTACAACCCTGTGCACGCCTTTGCAGACTATTTCAACTCGCAGAAATACGTGGCGCCCTGTGCTGTTTGTAACTGTAATTAGCTAAGAAAGATAAAATATCCAGCATATCACGCGCGTGGGACAAAGACATAAATATCTGAGTCTCCGATGGAAATGAACTCAGGAACTTACACACACCGCTACGTGTACTGGGAGACTCGTGATGAGCGAGGTTAATTACATGTTCTTTGATACAGGACGGATTCTTTTGCACGCTTTATTGTTTGTAATGTAAACACGAATGCAAAGAAATGTGAAACATTTAAAGAGTTCCTGACAAAAATCGCCTTGTTTTCATTCTTAAATAGCATTTTTTACAAAGTAAACTGGAGGAAAAGGAAGCAATAATAAGAGGAATTATACCCTGCTCTTCAGTCTTGTTACTTCTGCATCGGGCGTGTCCCACATCTCATCAGGAAATCCAAGCTCCACTTTCACTCCACGATTCTTGAGTCCTTTGAGAGTGTTGAAAGTTACACTTTCCTCTAAACATTTAAAACAAAACAACAGGTTTTCTTAGGGTAGATGCAAAAGTTTTTATTACTGTGAAGTGCTTTGTGAGTTTGTTCCAAATGCAAAGTGAATGGAAGACCAACCTCTCTCCCAGGGTCCCCCTCCTTCCCATTTACCCCCAAGGGAGATGAAAAAAAGAGTGAGAGTGGGAATGAGGTTGATATTAAATGACTTTTTTAGTATATAATTTAAGTTAACAATGACGATACATGTACAGCTACTTACTCTTCTCATATCTTAATGCCATGATTTTATCCTTGTGTACCTTGTAGTCCAAAACATTTGAGCAAGCATTCTCAAGTGCTTCATTTAGTCGCACTTCACTATGGAAAAATCACAAGGAGTCCGCATGAAATGAGTGAATCTCACTTACATTTATAACTTACTTCAATTTGTCATGGCTGAGCCTTCTCAATTGTCCTCAAATCTTTGCATCAGTGGGCAGTAAGCAACTGTGCCACTGGAACAAGGCAATGCCCAATTTGCCTGGTAAATTTTAAGTTATAAAACTGTCAACAAGGGAGATCTACACCCTCATGCCCAGGCCTTAACACAGGTGTCCTAGTCAACTCTTCCTGTTAAACTTGACAGGTGACATCATCTTTGATTTCTCGCCAGGGATGACTGGGACAAGGCTGGGAGATGTACATATGTGCAGGGCACATGCAGAACCATAAAATGTATGCTTCTGTTACATGTCATGGCCATCTTAAGTAACTTGCATAGATTTACCCATTTCATGATCATGGTGGCCCACACAGGAGCTCTGCAGTAAATAGGTACAGGTGAACTATCAGGAGTACCTCACAAAATAGTGGGGGTAACTAACACTGCAATGGACTAGCATCCCATCCAAGGGGAGTAGTAATACTCCTAATCAGTTTATGCTGGGTATCCTGTGATGGACTAGCGTTCCATCCAAGGGGAGTAGTAATACTCCTAATCAGTTTATGCTGGGTATCCTGTGATGGACTAGCATCCCATCCAAGGGGAGTAGTAATACTCCTAATCAGTTTATGCTGGGTATCCTGTGATGGACTAGCATCCCATCCAAGGGGAGTAGTAATACTCCTAATCACTTTATGCTGGGTATCCTGTGATGGACTAGCATCCCATCCAAGGGGAGTAGTAATACTCCTAATCAAACTGTACCCTGCGAGGACTGATCAAACGATGTTAAAAAAGCATTGCCCGAAGGCAACGCAGTTCTTAACACAACACCACAGACAACAAGACCCGGCATGATAGGCGCTCATGACTAGAAGGCAGATACGGACAACGTTGTTTCGCTCTGTTTAAGTTGAGATCATATCATTTTTAGGCCACAAACGCGCAGTACGTGCTTGTGACCGGAAATCATTTGATTTCTAGCTCTTTCTGGAACGGATCTAGTTACAGCATTTATGAGATAGGTGATTTCTCACTAACTCTCATTGTGTTGGTGGCTACGATACGCTGATGAGCTCCAATAAGAGCGAAACAACATTGTCCGTATCTGCCTTCTAGTCATGAGTGCTTATCATGCCGGGTCTTGTTGACTATGGTGTTGTGTTAAGAACTGCGTTGCCTTCGGGCAGTGCCTTTTTAACGTCGTTTGATCAGTCCTTGCAGGGTACAGTATATTTATATTTTTGACTGATCACGATCTATTATGATCCGACGTGACGCAAGTATGGTCGTACACGGTTTTTGCAAAAAATTTTCTGTCACTCCTAATCAGTTTATGCTGGGTATCCTGTGATGGACTAGCATCCCATCCAAGGGGAGTAGTAATACTCCTAATCAGTTTATGCTGGGTATCCTGTGATGGACTAGAATCCCATCCAAGGAGAGTAGTAATACTTCTAATCAGTTTATGCTGGGTATCCTGTGAAGGACTAGCATCCCATCCAAGGGGAGTAGTAATACTCCTAATCAGTTTATGCTGGGTATCCTGTGATGGACTAGCATCCCATCCAGGGAGAGTAGTAATACTCCTAATCAGTTTATGTTGGGTATCCTGTGATGGACTAGCATCCCATCCAAGGAGAGTAATAATACTCCTAATCAGTTTATGCTGGGTATCCTGTGATGGACTAGCATCCCATCCAAGGGGAGTAGTAATACTCCTAATCAGTTTATGCTGGGTATCCTGTGATAGACTAGCATCCCATCCAAGGGGAGTAGTAATACTCCTAATCAGTTTATGCTGGGTATCCTGTGATGGACTAGCATCCCATCCAAGTGGAGTAGTGATACTCCTAATCAGTTTATGCTGGGTATCCTGTGATGGACGAGCATCCCATCCAAGTGGAGTAGTGATACTCCTAATCAGTTTATGCTGGGTATCCTGTGATGGACTAGCATCCCATCCAAGGGGAGTAGTAATACTCCTAATCAGTTTATGCTGGGTATCCTGTGATAGACTAGCATCCCATCCAAGGGGAGTAGTAATACTCCTAATCAGTTTATGCTGGGTATCCTGTGATGGACTAGCATCCCATCCAAGGAGAGTAGTAATACTCCTAATCAGTTTATGCTGGGTATCCTGTGATGGACTAGCATCCCATCCAGGGGGAGTTGAAAAACTTCTAGTTGCTTTATGAAACTTAACCTTTTTTCTCCTTGACAAAAATTGATGAACATTGAATTTATTTCTAAATGTTATATCACACACTGGTCTGGCAGCTGTCAAATGATTGGCTTGGGGCATCATGATATCATCATGATATTCACCAATATTTACTTCACCTTTGGCGAATAATAATTGTTAAATATTTTTTTGCACAAATCCTTGTATTCAGTAATTCAACATAACCCCATTTTTTTGGCCTAAATGTCCTCAGAAAAAATGCTAACAAAAATTGTTTTCATAATCAGCATATGGCAGCCTCCAGGCATTCTTTTTCTGCTTCTTTCTAGTCTTGATTGCTTATACTCCCCACTGGTATTGTTCATCCCTCAGTAAAACAAACTAGACAAAGACATTGTAACCGCTGAAATTTTCATCACTTACGATCTTCTGTAGTTTATTTCCTTGCGTTGCTCCTGAAATATCTGACCTGTCCGGAAGACTTCATTGGACTTCCCAGACCTCTCAAGCTCATCTTGCAGTTCTTGCACCAGGTGTTTACAAACTAAATTTGAATGTTTTATCACAACAGAAACTTTTGAGCTCTTGAAAGTCATATAAAAACTCTGACCATTGTTTGACAACCCAGGCCTTTAGAAAGTCACTAATTCCTGCCTTTTAAGATCTTTTATTCAAGATAAGAACATTAAGTTCGACTGTCAATTTTTTCAGCTGAATTTCATGAGAGACTGGTACCCTATCATGACGAAAATGCCAACAGGCAATCTTTTTTTTGTCAAAAGCCTGCTTGACACCTTATGCATCTAAGTTTGCTTTGAGAGAATAATTAAAACTTAAATTATGCAACCTTAATTTTCTCTTTTATCAAACACAGAAATAATTATCACAGCAACATATGGAAACTCTATTTATAAATGAAACACCTTTCTTAAATAATGCACCTTTCAATGCCAAGCCTCCTTTGGATGGGGGGGGGGGGAGTGGGAGAGGGACGAGTTGGATGAAGTTGTTTCCAGATTTCCTACTCTGTGGCATTGGTCAAACATGAGAAATCCTTCTTTTTTAGTGGTGGTACCCTTCACTTTCAAGTACATATGAGTTGTGGATTGACTGATTCAAACTCCTGCGAGTGGGAATGAAAATAAGTCAAATGCCTCACATCTGCCCTTCCCATCCTCTGCCTCTCCTCCCCCACTGTAGCTAGTGGCACTGACAGGTGTATGAAGCTTTGCTCCCAGCCAATCATGGCTTTTGCTGACAATATTTAATTTTAGACATGCGTAAAGACTAGTTGAGTCATTAGTATTTCATTATGCAAAATACCACCAACAGGGATCCTATAAGCAGAAGAAGACAATTAGCTTGTGTATGCATTCAAAAGAGACATAAAGAATATAAATTTTAAAAAATGTTTCAATATTGTGCCTGCAATGATTTTCACATTTTTTGTTAAAAAATAGCACTGACCCTAAGCTGAAAAGCTACAAATTTGAGGGGGAAATCAGAGTGGTAGAACGGTAAACTGTTAACCTAGATTTGGTTAACTGATGGATATGATGATCAGATGTTAAAATCTGAAGCCCATCATTGACAACTCCTTGCACAAAAAAACTTAAAAATTTACATGTAAACTTGGTTTCATATTCCTTCAAATAACCAAAAAAAAATTACAAATTAAAAGCCATATTCAATATCCTTTAGGCTTTCAGACACTAGAAAGGTGTTGTTTGTGTCAAAATATAAATTTGATGGATCGGACCTTTTTCCACTGCAATCTACCTTAAGAAGGAAGTCGCAAATTTAAGTAACAAGTGTGAATGTGTGTCACGTTCAACAACGCAGGAACCGAAATTAAACGATCTTACAAATACGTTATTTGCGAAGAGATTAACAAAGGGGCTAAAATGAAAAATTTCTTCCAGCGATTGCATGTTTTAAACAGGCTGATCTCTTAAACCAGGTTATTTCCCGGGTAACATTTAAAAGGAAGAAACACGCACCGTGACATTTGGTCGGAAGTTTCTCCTCTTCGTCGTCAACTTCTCCATCGACTACAAGTAAAACAGCTAAAACTAAGACTAATGCGACAAACGCTCGCATTTTGCTTACAGGAACATAAAAAGACCATCCGAACCCTTGACAGGTGTGAAACAAATAACAGGAACTTCAAATTAGCCAAGCTGTTTTCATGTTGACGGTGCGAAAGTTCTGTTTGATTGGTTTCCAATCTGAATACACGCGGGATTCTGTCCAAATATAAGTTTACTCCCTCATGTAAGACGACAATCGTGTTGCTCACTTCTTTGCTGTTCTTTAAAAATCATCTTGAGGATATGAAAAAATTAGACAATCAATTTCAACAAACGAGAGCCGTAAAAATCACAATATTCCTGCATGCAGTATTTTGTCAGAATTTTCTTGTAAATTCTTGGACAAAGTCATATGCCGTATATGACGCTGTTACCGCTGACCGTTGACTTCGCGGTCTCAAAAAGAAAATGGCTGCCATTTTGGCATCGTTCTGTGCTCGAAAGTTAGAAGTTTTTCAACCTTTTAGATGTAAGTATAAGAGTTTCATTACATTTGTTCTTCTTTAGGAACTTTCCAAGGACTCATCAATGTAAAACTTGGCTTATGATTGCGTAAACAGGTTTACCTGGAGTATTTATGCAATGTCGAACACACGCTAAGAAATCTGGAGGTCACGGGAAGAACCAAGGAAAACCCAGAAAAGGCAAGAGGTTGGGAATGAAGAGATACGAAGGTATATTATCAAATATGGCAGTTCTAAGGTCAAGCTCTAACTAAACAAGTCTTCTGACACTGGAATTAACGTTTTTCTTGATTGTCATCATCTGTTATCATCATCTGTGACGTCGTCATCATCGTCATCGTCTTCATCACCACTGTCATGTTCTTTGTCACCATCATGGTTATCGTTACCACTGTCGTCATTATCATATTCATCATTATCAATCTATTGGGTGATTCCAGAAAACATCGATACCCTACCACGGGTGGCATCTCCATCTAGACCCCCCTTGCCTTAGGAAATTCCAAAATGCTCAACCCCCTGTGGCCCTCAGAATTCCAAACTGTTCTACCCCTCCCATGCCTTCGGAATTCCGTAATCATTCAAACCCCCCCTTAGGATTTGCCGCTTTTTTCTTCCAATTGATTTGAAAAGCCCTCTCTATATTCCAAACACCTTTATTAAACGGAAATTAATCCTTTCGCTCCCTCCGAAAGAAAAAAACTTACATTCAGCACAGCAAAAGGTTAACTTTGCATGATGACAAACAGCGGTCGACAGAGTGATATTTTTCATTGTAACCTTCCACGGCAAAACGTACACTACCGATAATCCGTTAAACATTAGAAAACTCAAACGGCTTTTATACTAAGTTATTCCAATGCTTGGTCCAATGTTTAAACGTGTGTCTATAATTTTTGGTGTCAAGGGTTGCTGTGAATAATTTGTGTGCCGAATGCGACGTAAAATTTTGACAACAAAGCTAAAATTTTCAGAATTGAAATTGGAAATTTATAATTGCATTTGCCAGACTCAAACCTGCCATCAAAAGCGAAACTGTTGAATGCAACCTATTCTAAAAGTCGAAGGTTATGATGTTAGGAAAAGAATTAGAGTAAAATAGCAAGCTTTTTTCCTGCAGTTATTTTTAGTTCACATTGATCTTAATTTGCATACAGTACTGCGGCCTCAAATAAATTGTGCGAGAATAAATCAAGCTTTTTCCCCGCACTTTATCCTTCGATTAAAACTAAAATAGTAAATAAAACTCACATTGAAATTCAAAGTCAATGACAACTTTAAAAGAATTTGTACAAAATAGTGAATGTAGTCTGATCAAAAGGGCATTAAATTTGCATAACGAGTGAAATCTGACCTTTTCAATGAACGTCACATGGTATGTAACGCAACAATTTCACACGTGTCTCGATGATATCTGCTTTAATATAGGGGCTCAAAACCCTTTGCTGGGATCTACAGTATTGTATTCGAGCAAAACAATTGAAGAAAAGCCTACGATCACTTTTTTTTGTGACCGATCTACTGGCAAGTCAACAGCTTTCAGCCAATCATGTTAGCATAAACATTTTATTGACCATGGCCATTGAAATGTGTCTCCGGCATGTTGATTGAGTTGAACGTGTCTCGTGTTTACGAGTGAATCATCGTCCTTAGATAAGTCATTTTTGACGAGTTGTTCTTGAAGAGACTTAACTACACCAAACTGGAAGTTACTCTCCTGAAAACCCCCCCATGCCTTCGGAATTCCAGTCCAATGAACCCCCCCCCATGTCCTCGGAATTCCAGTCGACGTAACCCCCCCCTCCCCTTCGGAAGTCCTAGATGCCGCCCGTGGTATGGGTATGGATATTTTCTGGAACCACCCATTGTCACCAACATCATTATCACCATCATCACCATCATCATCGTCATCGCCGTCATCATCATCTTCATCATCATCATCATCATCATCATCATCATCGTTTTTACAAATGTTTAGTCAAGGCAGTCCAAGTTGAGATAATAGAGTTACAATGTGTTGAATTTACATGTAGGCTGAACATGAATTAATTTCAACTTCCGGTATGCACACTGCTGTCATTGCAACAAGATCTTGACACAAATTCCTAGAGTTTAATGTCATGGTGACAATGTGACTTCACTGCTGTCCAGGCCTCTTGATGGCATTGCCACATGCACTTGTTGTTGTCATAATTATAAGCTTTAACATCATAATCAATATCATCATTACCATTAGCGTCATCACAAACCACGGTTGCCAGTGGCGATTAAAAAGTGTCCAGGGCCACTAAAAGTTAAGGTTTGATCGCCCAAAGGGTGACTCTGACTTGAGAAGTACCAAAACAATAACAACAACAATAATATAAAATGTTCTTTCCTTAGAGTACCTTTCTTTTCTTTCCTCTCTTTCCTCAAGTCTAAGTTCATCAATTGTAGTAAAAGTTTAGTTCAGTTCTAAAGTGCAAAATTCAAAGCCGTTTATGATCGAGTTTTTTGTTTAGATCGCTCCGATATATAAACTCCAGACTTATCCAGGGATCTATGCAGTATGTTTTCAAACATGAATATCGGCAAAATCACTCAGTAGTAGAGGAAATTTGAGGGCCACTTTATTTTGGCCTGGGCCACTAAGAATTCAGGGATACTGGCCCGAGTGGTGACCAAGCACTGAAGTTAATTTTTAGCCCTGTGTTTTGGAATATTCTTTCAATGCCTGCCACCTTGGATTTCACTTACCAGTGACACCATTGATACAACTACAAACTATGTAGTCTTAATACAAAATATAGGTGTACTTATGTAGTCTGGACTTGTAAAAATTTGTGCTAATGCATGACTTGGCATGCCCTTCTGTATTTAGGTGACTGGACAATTACCTGTACTAATAAAAATTTTGTCTCTTATGACAGGTGAACATGTGATTCCAGGCACTGTCCTTTTTCGGCAGTGGAAACATAAAGTGAAATTTCATCCTGGACAAAATGTAAGCTAATCAAATGCATTCTTTGTAGCTTATACTTATCAACACCTTTTTGAGAACTTAGACCTAAGTTGCAGATGGTTTGTCAGACAAGAAGGTCAGCTGACTGGAGGTGGGGAAGGGGAGTGGGGTGGGGTGGGAGGGGGGTGGGAGGGGCAGCTGCATTGTGACAGTGACAAGAGTGCTTGTCATGCCTAAGCTTTTATGGGTAAAAATTGTGGTTTGGTGGTACTTAGAAGTGTTAAAATCTAAACTGGCTACTGCTGAGTGGAAAATTTGGAGACAAATGACACTTGCTGGAACTGATACCTCTTAGGGATGAAAATACATTTGTGTCATGCCATTTGTGGGAGTTCTCCCGCTCCCCCCTCAACCAGAGTTGTTTCCCTATGCAAAAAACTTTACTCCACAATATTTTCCTTCACCCTGGTGTATACTCTATTGGGTAAACTATTTCAGGAAACTTAACAAAATGTAAATGGTAACCCTGCAGTGGACTAATATCCCATCCAGGCAGGAGTAGTGATGC
This sequence comes from Siderastrea radians, assembly GCA_964017195.1. Taxonomy (NCBI): domain Eukaryota; kingdom Metazoa; phylum Cnidaria; class Anthozoa; order Scleractinia; family Rhizangiidae; genus Siderastrea; species Siderastrea radians. The sequence continues at coordinate 73,705,323 of OZ024887.1, read as the reverse complement.
ACCTAGTTACATCCCATCCAGGCAGGAGTAGTGATGCACCTAGTTACATCCCATCCAGGTGGGGGTAGTGATACACCTAGTTGCATCCCATCCAGGTGGGGGTAGTGATACACCTAGTTGCATCCCATCCAGGTGGGGGTAGTGATACACCTAGTTGCATCCCATCCAGGCAGGAGTACTGATGCACCTTGTTGCATCCCATCCAGGTGGGGGTAGTGATGCGCCTAGTTGCTTCATGCAACAGAGACCTGAGTTAAGCAGTGGTTGTGTGTGCTTCTTGTGGCCAGCTTATGACTTCACTGAGTCCAGCAGAAAAATCTAGTTCACATGTTTACATAAGCTTCACTTCAGTGATTACACAAGATTGTGTTGCTGCTGTAGCCCAACACCTTCCAACTTTGCCACTAGTGTTAGTCAGAATTGATGCTTAAAAAACTATTGTGGCGCTGTCTGGGTTTAAATTGTTCCTGTTGGAAATGTAAGAAAATTTCTCAAATTTTTTTACTTTGGAAATTAAGAACAGGAAAAGAGATAACTCAGGATCTTTTTTAATCCTTCAGGTTGGAGTTGGTAGAGACTGGACACTGTATGCATTGGCTGAAGGATTTGTGAAATACAAGAAAGAACTCCTGGAACCCTATGCATGGGGTTATGGTCAACAACAAAAATTCCATGAGAAAAAATTTATTCATGTTGTACAGAAACAGTCATTCACAGGCCCAAAGCTTGTTCCTGTTCATGATGTCTATAAAATTTCTGAAAGATAACGTGCTATGGAATGATCAGGAAATGTCAGTTGCCAGTTGACATGTCATGATTTATACAGTTAAACTGCTTTCCAAGCCTGGAAAAAATTGAATTTGAGAAAATGGAAAAAAACTGAAAGAACACATGCATGAAAAAAGGTTGAGAGGAAAGTTATTTTTATTGTGTGTGGGAAGGAACAACAAACGAATGAAAGAAGGAAAGAATAGCAAAATTGATGTTAAGAGTTCTGTTGGCTTTCACCCATGTCATATGCTTTGACACTTAGGCTGTTATCTTCCATGAGAAACTTGTGGAAATGTCATTACATAATGTGTGAACTCTTAGCTTGTGCTCCTATTAAGATTTTCTTTCATAAATCCATTTGCTAACTGACCACTGAAATGAAAAGGATATGACACTGTCCTCTGCAAAGGCTTCATTTGTATTATTGTATCATTTTCACTCTTGCGACTCCTCCTCTTATAGTCCTTGGAATGGATTGGTCAGATGAAATAGAGGCTGTCAAAAAGTTGTCAAAAATATGGCAAAACATTTTCAAAATCTTTGTTCATGTGGAAATGGTATGGCATGCAGGACTGCAGCCTGTTCCAGACTCTGAGATAGTCAGGAAAGTGCGATTTTGTGCCATCCCTTCTTATCTGAGAGCCTGGAACAGGCTATACAAAATGGTGACTCGTTATACAAGGCAATTTTTCCTGCAACTTGCAACACAACACCATTGTAAGACAAATTGCGAATGAAAATGCACATAACTCCCCCTCTTCGTAATCTACCTTGCAATGAAGAATTGCATTGCAAGTTGCAGGGAAAATTGCCTTGTGTGACAGTGCCTAAAGCAGTTTGATATTATTTTGTGATGGGTGTAATCTTTGTGTCTCAGATATAAAATAATAAAGAGCAGCAAGAAAAGAGATATTCACATTTTCGTGTTTATATTTAAGTCTTCTGACAATATCATTTTCAGATTGTATGATCATGACTAATAAAAGTGACACAGTGTATTTATAAAAACAATATATTTCATGGTTAACTCTTTTTAAAATATTAATTCTTATAAATTATTATCCCTAAAATATGAGGTGATGCATGCTGAAGGAGGCCTTATGTGCCACTCGGCACGAAGAGGATGAGTGTTTGAGTGTGCATGCTGAAGTAAATGTAAAATGGGGTTGGAGATCAGAGTGGAAAGTATTTTTAAAACATGAAAGAAATTCCTGTCCTCAGGCGGTCAGTGAAAATGCAGACTGCAGGCTATTGTTTTCACTATGCAAATGAGTGGGTGACAACAATAGTCCTATTGTTTCAAGAATGAGAAAACAATAGTCCACACTCAGTCCAAAGTCTGCGTTTTACACTGCCCTGTCCTTCAGGACCTTCTTCACCAGAGGGGAGGGCTGGACCACTTGACAACATCTGGCAAGCTAAAGGAAGCGTCACTAGGCGAAAAAAAATTGATAGAAAAGTCTCTTTTAAATGACAGTCAGGCTAAATTTTCATTTCGCTTGGAGGGACCTCGCTCGGACAACATTCAGTTATCGTAATTTACAGTCTTAGATGATTCACTTCGTTCTCTTCCCCAGCGGAGGGGTATTGGGGACTTCAGTGTTCGTTCGCCTTTCTCAGTGGGTTGGGGTGTTCATTTCCTTACCTCCTCCATCGCGATGCACGCTGGGATATCCAGCATGGTGGACATTGGAGGGTTGTTCGAGTCTTCTCGTCTTCTCGACTGGGAATTAGATTCCATCAAAGCGAACCAAGACGAAACAGTTGCGAGGTCACTAATCAACTACCGCCACCTGAAAACTGAAATCCAGAGCCAGTGTTTCTCACTAAGCGCCCAACAAGAGAGACTAGACGAAGAAAGCGGCACTGAAACATTGACTGTTTGGGTGATGGGGTCTTGGGGAGCCCTCGAATCAGTGGATGGCAGGACTGAAGACGCCGAGGAATACACGCGTAGAAAGCGGGAATTGGACAAGAAGATCGTGATGCTGAAGATACAAGTGCTGTGTTTGAAACAAGTACATGTCAGTTCTTGTATTCGGCAGCTTCAGGTGATTAGTTGGTTCGTTTTTTATTGTATCCCCGCTTTGTATTCTTGGCCTTATGAGTTCGAAAGTATAAGCCCACTAAATGTGTAAACAACGCTGGGTCCTAAAACACATCATCATCTAAGATAATGGAGCGACCATTAGGGTAAAAGGGGCTGACAAAACTACACAACGACTACATGTCATGAAATCTATTTGTTTGTCTCCTGTATTATATTTGTATTTTCTTTTTCTGTCGTTAAATTTTGTTCCTTGTGTATTTGAAGTTAGGCATGGTGCATTTAATTTAGTAGGGTTTGTTCGGCCCTCTCAGGATCAAATCTCAGAAACGATTAGAAACTGAAATCCCGAGAGAAGCTTCAACCTGTGACCCTTCAAAACCAAACTTTTACTGACGATGGAAAAAGATTGATGATGATGATTGTTGATGATGAAAAAATGAAAAAAGAAAAAGGTGAAACTTGGCAAAGTCTGTAGAAATCCACCTTTGAGAGATGACCTTGAGAAACAGAAACAAGGGGATTAATTTTTCAGCCACCATCAATCTCATACTAACACACGCTACAGAAGCAATCAGCAAGAAACTTTGGTAAATCAAGGAAAAACTGTGATAAAATGTGGCAAACAATGAATGTTTATCTATGATCTGTCTCTTTGTTGGAGCTGAAGGGATCATGTAAGCCTGTCAACCCTGGTTTACCCCAGTGGCTGCCAAAACAATAATAATAATAATAATAATATTTAACCAGGGAGCCCACTCGCCTTGGCGGTTTTCAGTGGGGCCCTGTAAATTATAATAAAAATAAAAATTAAAAACTAAGAAAAGAGATAAAAATTGATATTACAATATAAAACTAATTTAAAATACTTTAACAATTAGATAGCGCATAATTTAAAAAGTTTTAACTTTTGCCTTAAATGAAGACAATGATTTGCTGTTTTTAACAATTTGGTCCCTGTTTCGTATACAACCTTTTTTGTACTGTATACATTCAAGGGACATATTTCTGGGAAACAGTCTCGCAACAAACCACTGCAATTATTCCCTTGTGTAAACAGTGGCTTATTGTGCAGGACAATTGCCCAAAACAAGTCTTTTTGTTTGTGAATGTGGATGGTAATTTGGATTGAACTAACTTGTCTATTAATAGTAATCTGAAGTCTTTTATTCATGTTAACTCAGGAATTAGCCAAATCAGGCAGCAAGACTCCAACCCCTACTGCATTGCAATTCCACAAGTTTGAAGAATGGTCACATGGTAATCAACAGATATACAAACTGCAGTCCAAAATACTTGACCTGGAAGCAGCTAAAGTCAGGTAGGTTTTTAGTGATAATTAATGTATAAAGTCAGTCTAAGGATTGAAGCTGTTTGAGGTCATTACAAAAGGGCAACTTTGACATTAATCCTGGGCATTGGCTGGTCTCCAGGAGTTGAGTTTTCTTTGTTGTTGTATGTGTTTTTTTGTTGTTTGTTTGTTTGTTTGTTTGTTTGTTTTTTTTGGTGGGCAGCAAAGGTTTAAAAATGTCTGTTTTCGCCTTTTATTTAGTCTGGTAACACTTATCACCAGGCTGGTGTCTGAAATATTCCAGAACAGGCCTAGTTCATCAGCTATTTCAGAGTTACTGCTGACTACATGGCTTGAGAAAACAGCCGACATTTCATGAGGTCGCCGCTTGAGCCCTCGCTGAATGACGTCTCTACCCAGATCTTGGTACAGCTTCTGATTGGTTGGAATTTTCTTTCAACCCATCAGAAGCACTACCAAGATCTGGGTAGTGAAACGTCATCAGTACAGAATTTCTGCGCTGGTTACTCAGACATCGTTTTGCGAGGGCTCAAGTGGTGACCTTGTGAAACGTTGGCTATTTTCCCAAGCTACTGACTACAAAATTTATTGCCAGTTATTCTATTTGCAAGTAATCAAAAACAAAACCTGTAATTTTTTTCTCCAACAATTTTTGCTTCGACTGATTTCAAACGTTAAGTAAGTTTAAATAAATATTTACTGAAGAAACTCGTTAACTTAAATTCTGGCTAAATCTAATTTCTTACTTGCTCAACTGAATAGCTTCCAGTGGATTCATTAACTTGAACAGTTTATTTTCCCTCAGTTTAAGTTATTATGCTTTATCAGTAAAGAAAATGCTACAGTGAAATGCAAGAAATCCTGGATTAGAATTAATTAATCAGCCTTTGAACAACAGGATATTCATGATCTCATGGCATAAGTTCCTATTTAATCTTATTTACTCTTGGTTACAGATTACACAAAGACTTCTGTGTGCGAGAGGACAAGGAGTCTTCCCAATCATCTGTAATAACAAGACAGTCATTCACTTCACACTTGGAGCTCAAGCTTGGCGCTAAGGAACAAGTCTTGGCGTCAGGAGAACTGAAACTTGAAGAAGTTGTGGTACCAGGAGGCTCAATTGAGATAGCAAATATTTTAGACAAGATTTTAGACACAAGCTATGAGAACAGTAGTTTTGAAGGTTGTAAGTTGAAAGCTTACATCCGTGAATGCTGGGATGTGCAGAGCATAGACGATGAGTTTCCTACAGGAGTTCACCCTGATCGATATCAGGAATTTGTTGGTGGAATGGCTCAATATATTGTGGATAAGCAGCTCTTACTTCAGAGGGAAAGTCTATCTTACGATATGGTCTATGTAAGTTACACGTTTATTTGTTCATTAATAGCTTGGTATCTGTGTACTCCTGTAAGTATTTGTAATTGTTCTGGAAACGGTTGCAGCCGAAGTTTGTGTGTTCAAAATGTTGTAGTCTCTAAGCATCAGCCACTTGAAAAGTCCCATTTGACATCCCGAGTATTCCAGTTGAAGAAAGAGTCAGTTGTCTCTAATACTTAGTACAATATGTAAGAAGCTTCATAAGAGTTATAGTGTAATGCTTGTTCAGCTTTAGGAAGAAAGAATTTTTAAAATTTTGTTTATCATTCTAGTAAGCTTTGATATTTCTTTGTCAAAGATTCCAATATGATTATCAAAGCTTAAGTGCTTTTCCAGCTCAAGAACCGGTTACTTTTAAATCGTGAATTTTTAAGAGTGTTTACAGTTTTTCCATGAGGCCCACTGGGTTGTGAGTGCTATTTACTACAACCTGAAAGACTCTGGGAATGAGGTTGTATTTACTTTTTAGTGCTACCTTCTGTAAACAAAGTTTGATTGATTGATTGATTGATTGATTGATTGATTGATATGATTGATTGATTGATTGATTGATTGATTAATTGATTGTTTGATCTGAAGTAAATTGTTTTGATGGGTTACATTTAATTGTTACTTAATCAATCAATTAATCAATCAATACTCACTATAATGTTGCTATTTTCAGACCAAACTGGAGCAGTACTTGATACCATCCATTTATAGTCTCATTCAAGATTACATCAGCAAACCTGATGAAGACAACAGAATATCACAGGTTTACTCAAGCCTTGCACACATCACCCAGACACAGTTTGGCATCAGTGCAGAGTACCAAGATGATGGAATGGTGCCATACTATGCCGCAGTAGCATGTATGAAGAGTATGACACTGTCAATCTTGCCATCACGGAAGATTCATGCTATTGTGAGTGCTGCACAGTGTGTGTTCAGAAAGCTTAATGAATTGTCCATATTGGAGCGCTCCAGACCACCAGGAGCAGGTATGTTGATCAAGATGAGGATCCTCCTTGCTAATTGTCACATGTTTCTTTGATGTACGTTCTGAGAATTTATTTTTCCATCAAGATAAGACATGTATCTTGAGGTTCGACATTTAATCATTAGTCTCTAGATATTGATAGATCTGTTGCAAAAATTGGTAAGTGTTAATCCATGCCATCAACGTACAAATTTTGTTGCATTTCTGGACTGTGTTGCTGACCAACTCCACTACTTGAATTAACTATCTGCAGAATTACTTTGCTGACTTTAATTGGCATTTGAATAGGGTGTGTTCATCTTTGCCACAGTTTACTGAGCAGATCAAACTTTAACAAGGTTGTGAAATACAGAGTAAATCAAACCTACATGTGTATAGGCACTATTATTTTTTTTTTTGGTTTCTCCCACCCCACTCGATAATCCCCTATTTGGTCTTACTTTGCTGCTTGTGAAACTACTGGAAGAGCTTTTCCACAGCTTACATTAATTTTATTGTAATCAATAGTTACGTGTTAAGGTCACATCTGTAAATGCAAAAGTTACTAAAATGGAAAGGATCAGTGATATAAATGTACCACTTATCTTTGCATTTCTTTTCCTCTCTTGGCAGATGAGTTCATGGATGTTTGGGTTTACGTAGTTCTAAAATCTAGAATACCAAACCTGGCCTCAACTGTGGCATTTCTGCGGAAGTACTCCAATCCTAACTTGGCATTCTCTGAAGCAGGCTATTACTTAGCGAGCGTAGAATTTGCTTGCCAGTTTCTCCGTCAGCTTAATGAACAGGACTACAGAAACAAGTCACCATTGCTTACAGAAAATATTGTTGTATGCGAGCCAGACAGGTTTGGTAAGATGGCCACAGAGGAAGCAGCAGTGTTTGAAATTGTTTCTGAGGATAAGTGGCTCCAAGGTTATGAGTTGCTTGCTGTGAAGGAGTGGCACTTAGATCCAACAAGGTCAGAACAAAACACGCAAATTGCCAATGTGTGAACAGATTGAATTAATTTGCATATCCTTCCAGGTTCACTGTCTGGGTAGTATTCAAAGACAGTTTTTGTGAAAACTCATATCTATCTTAAAGAGTCTGACCCACCCAGTTTGCAACGCGCGCTTCTGTTATTGTTATTATCCGGGACACCGTTGTATTCTTCCCATATTTGGGTATAGCTTTCATTGTCCTTCAGCGCGCGAGATTCTTCTCATCGATATGGCGGAAAGGATGCAACTGGAAATGAGCGATAGCGAAGAAGCTCTAAATATCACTGGCGACAATTTAAGTGGAGACGAATACGCAGAACGTCCTGCTGTAGATGCTTACGGATCGCCAGTGAACGTGAGCCAAATCGAACCACGGCTCGCCGTGATTCAGTCGCCGGACCAAGCAGCGCTGTTGTCGCTCGTGTGGTAAGAAATCATCCCAGCTTTACATTTATCCGCTTCAAAATAAGAATATGCATTTCTTCCGATGTTTTTTTTTTAAACTCAAACGAGACTGGCTCTGGCATTGTAGGTTTGCCGCTGCAAAAACACATGTAGCCGAAAGAAGAGTGCGAGGTCGACAGGCTGCCCGTGTCGGAATGCAGACTCCAAATGCACGTCGAGTTGTCAGTGTGGAACGAGCAAAGCTGCCTGCAAAAATGGGGCCGTTGAAGTCCAGCCTGTATTCAATAACCCGAGCGCATATGCACGCCACCGAAGAGCTGTAGAAGAGTCCGAGAATGAAATAAAGGTAAACATTAGTTTAGTACAAATTATCGCACGCAAGCGAGAAAAATTGGCACTTGCTTACAAATTGTTTGTAGCTGAAGTCTCTCTGTTCCTGTCTTATACGATAGGAGTTTGTGAAGAAGCTATCAGAGGTTGAAAAGGAAACCCTTCTCATCAGGGTACTGAGCCAAGGCCGTGGCAGTGTAGAATACGCCAGAGATCTACTAACAGGAGCAAATGATCCAGAGTCAGAGCCGCCAGAACCGGAAAATCCTGCCGAACGATGCAGGATGAGCAGGAAAATGTTTGCTACCAGAAAAGAACCTGTGTTACTTCCTATGAAATGTTCAACACCACCTGTTTAGATCGGGAAGTTTTGCAGTTGGCAATAAGAGCCAGGTGTGACATCCGTGTAGATGAGCCTGATTACTCCACTCAAAGTTACCGGAAGGCCGCATACCGGCAGTACACGTTGTGGAAATATGGAAAACTTGGAAGGCGGAATCGAAAAATTTTGCCGTCTTGTGTAGTTACAACCATTAGGCAAGCTTCTCCAGCTCCAGATAGCAATTACATGGGCCTTCGCCGTTCATAGGTGCATTGAAACAAAGTGCATTTTGCGCTTATTTCCTCACAAAATTAGTATTTTCCCAAGATTCTAAAAAGATTCTGTCATTTTGCTCTTTTAAGGCCCATCAGTGACAGTGAATTCGCTTTGAAATATCAATGTATTATGATGCATAGGGCTAATAAGATGTGAATGGTCACTATAGCCTGCCAGCAAGCTCTCTTCCCCCCACCCGTCCAAGAGAGTTTGCTTGGAGGCTGTGACAAGTAAGGAAACATTCTCATTGGTGTTTCCATTCCATTGGAAATGGGGATTGAAGGCCTATCTGTCATTACCAGATTTTATTGAAAAAAGAAAACCCAAAAATGCCCCCCTTCTCTCCCCCCCCCCTCCCAATGTAACATGTCAACTAGATAAGTCTGGAAACAGTTGGAGAGAAGTTAGTGTTAAAGCAAAGCACTTTTTCAACCTACAAGTTTTTTCTTGACTACCGGTAAACTCATTTGTAAATATTCTGGGCTATCATCATACTGTAAAGTGCAGCTTATAGGTCCGGGGCATGCACTACTTTGAAAAGGTTGTTTTCTTGGCAAGTGGAAAATGTTTTCACAATAAACATTTTAGGGAGGTCTGTGGTATGCTTATTTATTGCAGGGAACATAACTGATGAGTCAATAGCCTTATAAGTATGCTATGGGGGCTATAGCCTGTATTTTGTAGTATTGGCTGATGAAGTGGGGGAAAAAAATTTTTGTTTTACTGTGCGAAACCAAAAACCATGAACACTTTGATTTGATATTGGGTAATGAAGTGGGGGTAAAAAATTAAGTGTTACTTTGCGAATCCAACAACCATGAACACATGACCAATCAGATGGGAGATCAAACCACAAGAAAAAACTGCAAGCCACAAACCTAATTATTGCTACAGGTTGTGGTTTTTTATCTAGCAGCTGATTGGCTTTTACTTCACAACATAAGAATATTCCAGAAATAATTCTAGTGTTCGTGGCTCCTGGATTTGCACAGTAACAGAATACTCCCATTCACACAAGAAAAGGTCAAAAAATCTCTGTTTCTCATCCATTTTAATGCTGAAAATAATTATTACAAGTGACAACCTTTATTTACCTTTGTTCCATGATATGATGGTTGTCGATTTGGTACACTTGATGAATCATAATGTTGTGCATATATATCATAATTATAAAGACTTCAATTCTTTCTCAGTCCTGTCTCCTGAGAATGAAATTTCTGATATATTTATTTCTTTTCATTTCACTAAAGTATTTCCAAATAAAAAAATTGGGAATTTTGATAGACAATTATGTTAATATTTACAGACAAAGCATTTTAACAAAATTCGAATTTTTCTCATGTTGAAAAGATCAAACAGTGATCAACCAGTAAAACAAACATTCTTAGTTTAGTTACCCAGGTTACTACCCATCAGGACAAAATCAATTCCTGACTTTTCACAGACTTCTCCCTGACAACAAAGGATGACCATTATGATGGCTTCTATGGTATGAAATCATAAAAACCAAATCACTAACAGACACTTTCTACAACTATAGGCCTTCCCATATCTAGAAATATATATCTGGTTAACTGAAAATAAAGTTCCCTGACTTTTCACAAAATAAGAGAATGTAGAATTTCTCTGACGTGATGGAAAATACCCTGAGTTTTCCCTGACCTTGAAAGATAACTGCTTTTCCTTTACTTTTCCCTGACTGTGGGAACCCTGTCACTAAATAGTCTGTTAACACCTATTCTGGTTTCTTTTGAGTCTGAAAGCATGACAATTTAGCTTTGACCAACTCTTCAGTTGAAGGGGCCCTTTTCAAAGCTATTGTTGGTGCAAGGTGAATTGGATGGGGAGACCTCAATGTGCCTGGTAATGGCATCTTTATCTTCTGCACGACATCGCAAGATGTCTGCCTGGAGCAAAGCCAAATGAGGATACTGCTTGGGTTCCTTCACAGGTTCCACCCTCCAGTTTCCTGAACGTTTGGAATAGATCTTTTTAAACTGCCCTTCCAGGGTCTTGCGGAAAACATGGAAGTTGTGGTCCAGGGCTGCTAACAAAATCTGCCCAGTAAAGACCTCATACCTGAAATATTAACATTCAGTTGAAGTTATTGTATACTTTGAAGCAGACGAACAAGGAAAATGGTGTGGGCAACATAACCTGTCTCCCAACAAACTATCATCCTAGTTTGTAATTTTTTCCCAACAGATTTCCTTCTATTTGCATGAACATGAACTTACCCAAATGTAATCCGTTTCAGAGCATACTTCAGACGCATCGAGTTGAAGTTTTCTAAGTTGCTTGTATGCCTAGTTTAGATAAATATAACAAAAATTCAAGACTGAGCCATTACTTGAGTCATTTTTTAAATAGATACATTATATATGGGTTATTGGTCAAGCATGAGATAAAGGTGGTGGAATATTGGCCAAATTATTTTATTACAAAATTAGGACCAAAACAAAGTCAAGATCCAGCTGTACTGACAGGTATAGTTTTTAATTTTTAACTCATTACTACTGATTCACTTCAGACAAGGCTTGCTTTGTAAAAAACCACCAGTAGGCGATGACGACCTGTATAAAAAGGTACTATTATGTAACATACAACCAAGCATATTGCCTACACAGGTTGCCAATGACATAGCAGGATTGGCTTTACTTTGAGTGCTCACAGACCACGCCATACAACAGGGAATACTATAAGCCACTCTAATGAAAAGGTACATGTACATCCATTCAGATCTATTCAGTGATGGGTACGGATTAAGTCATCTAAAAGGTCTGATGCAAGTGTCATCAAAAAACTGTTCTCCCGAAATGTACCTGAAAAACACATAGTGTTCCAGACTCTTTAGCCATTCATGGTCCAACACGATCTTCCGCAACTCTTTTGCAGCCTTGGAGTTCATGGCTAAGTACTCCTTGCCACCTTCCACTTCAGTCAGTGGTCCACGGGAACAAGTAGCTCCATCCCACTCATGCTCCCCACAGATATGGTGCATTATCCCTAACCACTTGTCCTTAAAAGGAGGACATAATACTTATTTTATAAGATGCCACAACATAAAATTGAATACTCTAACTTGCCACAAAATGTTAATTCGAGCAACCTGACCCAAAGTGAAAGTCACATACCTTCAACAATTCAAGATCTCCATCACAAGTTTCCACACAGTGCCAAAAATGGTTTCACACTGGTTCAACCCACTGCAAGAGTTTTTCACAGCCCTTGATCTTCCCAGCCTGCAAAACAATTAGGTTCTAAATTGAAAGAAGCAATATACAAAACAGTCAAGCAGTAATTACAAATATGGCTGGTTCCCCTCGTGTGCATGATGAAGCAAATCCTGTGCCATGATTGGCTACTCACACAGGCAAGCCGGAGCCAATAACTTGCCTGCTCAGGATTGCCTTTTGTCTGTCTGCCCAGTGAATCGCAGTAAACCATGTTATAAAACCTCCATTGATAAAGCTCGTTTGGTTAAGAAGGCCAGATATTGGTCTCATTCTTTTTTCATGTTTATGGTCCCCGGCTTTGTCTCAGCATATCCTGCATGGACTTTATTATCTTACCCATGAATTTAGCCGTTGGCATGCAGATACAAAACAAAACAATATTTCAATTTGAATGTAGAGAAAAATACATATATTTGAACTCTAATGGAAATATGAGAGAAATTTGGGATCCTCACTTTTGATAAGGGCCACTGTAAGCATCGCACATTGAACTATACTAAAATATTATTCACAATACAAGGATGACACAACAAAGAACAAATAAAAACCTCTGCTGTTCTCACAAGAAACACAAGCAAGTCACCACCATGTGTAACTGATGGGTCAGTCAAACAAATTCAAAGTTACTTTGAAAGCATTACCCCCTCCACCTATGGGTTAGTTCAACTGCCAGGTGTGTGACATGAGGAAAATTATATACAAAAATTCCTGTAAATCCAACCAATAACAATCAAACAACACAATAAAGCATAATAGGTAGATAGATGGAAAGGTAAAACTCTCTTACTCCTCATCGCTCACAACTTCTGAGTGAGGGTTTCCTTCCAAAGTGGAGAAGTAGGGATTCCAACTTTGGACCTGCTCGAGAAGAGTCTGGTGACATGTGGCGAGCTCTTCTCCGGGCTTCAGAGTGTATCGTGGAACTAGCAGTTACATCACCTTCAACGCTAAATACACCAGAAATAGACTATATCAGTAAATGCCGCACTTTTCGAAGTTCCGAAAAATGTCACAAGATTTCTCATTGAAAGTGACAAATAATAAATATTGCCAAACATACACACTGATTTCAAAGTACTCTCACTGCTTTCTCAGATAGAAACAAGAACTCACTTGCTAACAGATGTGTTGTCTGAAGCACTGGCAAAGGGTAACGGGGACACTGATAAATCCTCAGGTCCGCGTCTTATTCCAACAGGCGCTGACTGCAGGAACAATTCCTTTCTCGCTGTGAATAAATTCAAAACATTGTCACACAGACTACTCAACATTTGTCACGCACAGAATTTAGATACAAGATCGTTTATTGCCAGCTAGAACATTGGCTGGGTAGCACAACAAAGAAGCCAATTTACTGACAACATGTTAGAAACATTTTCTTACCTCGCCTCGGAGTAGAAGGTGTTGAATGTGGTGATCCACGACCATGGTGAGATCCCGGGTGAGTCGAACGCGTACTTCTTGAAGGGCACTGAAATGCTGATGGAGAAGCATTTCGGCGAACTCGCTGTTTGTAATTCTTCGAAGCCCAAGAGCCTCCTTTCGCTCGTTCCACGGATTAAACGTTGACTCTCGCAATTTGAGTCGTTTGATGCCTTCTCGCCTCCGTGGACGTCCCATCTTGGGACGATTCGCCGCCATTGCGACGGAGGAACTTCTGAACAGGCACAGAATCCCACTCGATTACCGTTCGGAAAGTAGCGATTGTCCACAAATAATACCCAGTACAGAAAGAACAATAAACGACGAAAATATTTATGCGAAAATAGAGGCTGCTTTGTGCAGTGACCGCTCGATGGAGAAGGATTACTTTCTCTAACGATGAAATCCGGAGTTTTGGGTGCCCCGAAAATGGCGTCTGAACTTATGTAAGCGCGCAAAGGCTCTTGGGTGGGTCAGACTCTTTAACAATGCCAATTTCTGATAACATGCAAATCAAGTAACCCGCACTTTTACAGATTGTGCTGAGTACTTGTCTTTTTTTATGAGTTTATGTTATTGAGTTCTGTACATTTTCTGTGTGAACACACTTGTTTTCTCAGTACATCAAGACAATATCTCTGGTTCCCTCTTTTCATATAAGTTGCACAGAGTGTGAAATAGAATGTTGCTAAAACATGGACATCAGTGTACTTAGACGCAGTACTTTTCATAGCATTCCTCAGCAAAAGGAAAACAAGAACTTGAAATGCTAGGTTTTGTGGCAAAGGTGAACTATCTTGATTAATATTTTGTTTCACTCTGGACAAAGGCATTCTTGTTACGATGTAGCTATAAAATAATTCTGAATTCAAAAATTGTAAACTTAAGGGTTTCAACAAATTTGAAGAAGGCAGCTGGTTTGAGTAGAGTAACTGACTGTATCAACCAAGAGTTTGAAAGAATCTCCCTTTATTGCTTTAATTTAGGGGAAAAAGTAGCCAACTTTTCTGAGCAAAATAGCTGACTCTTTTGGTCAGGTCAACCATCAGTGCTTATTGAAAGCACTGTAAACTCATTTTGAATTCGTGTTTGTGCTCTCTGTAATAGCTGCTTCAATTTCTTACCTGTAATGTACAAGGCGAATGAAGTAACCTAGCGCATCTGTTTTCATTATATTTGTAGGTTTTATCGGACTGTCCTTGTACCTACATCAGACAAAACCAAGAAAGTCAAAGTTTGTGTTGTCAAGCTGAAGCCAGAAAACACCTCACTGGCACAAATAGAAATGCTGGAGCAAGTTTTCCTCTGCTTACAAAACAAAAATGGTTTGCTGTGCATCCACACAATCTATGGTATTGCCGTGACACTGAATGTGGATCATGTAAAGGACCCACTCACTCTCCTTCCCATACCAGATGGACAGTATGACTCACATGAGGACCTTGTGACACGCTTTTCCACTTTAGACAAACTGGTATGTGGTTACAATCCTCCTCCAAGAAATTCACCTGCAGAAATTGTAGAGATGACAACTGTTTTGGAAACCTTGCAAAAGATGGATAATGTTGTTGTGGAAACATACAGCGTCCCAAAGACTCCTAATAGTGGAATACAGGGTCTAGTCAATGCACTTATTGCTGCTCTCAGGAGGCTGGGATATTTGAGTTCACTGTTTGATACTCCAGGGATATACTCTGAGTTGATTCAAATGGCGGTTCAAAAGTTCCAGACTGATTATAATACAAACTGTGAAAATGCCACCCCACAGTTGCCATGTAATGGGTTACTTTGTCCAAACACTTGGCAAGCCATACAGAACAAGCTTGTGAAAGGCTCGATTGCAGAGTAAAAAATAAGATTTAAATATCAGAGTACCAAGTCAAATAATGTGAAATCCTGGATACAATCGTTGAGCTTGTACATCTTTGTGAGATGCTTGTATCTATGGGGGGGGGGGGGGGGGGGGGTAATTGGAATGATCTTTTGTTACCACACAAAACAGATTGATGTTTGGTGGGCCTAGGACTGGGTGAGCTTTAGACTTTCTCCTAGTCAGTTGTTCTGGTTATTTAGGTCAAACACATATTATCTCTTTTTCCCCCAACAGAACACTTTTTCTTTCGTCCCCAAGGAAATCCGAGTGACTTGAAGGGATGTAAATATTTGTGAAGATCCAATATCAGTAGACAGGAAAATACACCTTGTTAAGAACAATCCATAAATACATATTTTATTTACAAAGTTTGTAGACTGATTAATGAAAAAGGAAATTTATAAATGAAAATATTGTACAGGTAATTAAGTCATCCCTGACTAGTATATTCAAAATAAATGTATGTAGAAAAATATTTTTGTCTATTAATTATTATTTAAAAAAGGACATTGCCTAGGTACGACTTTTAGGAATGAAATCGAATTATATACAACACTATAAAGGTGAAAACTGAGTTTGCACTATTGTACAAGAAATTGTTATAATTAAAATTACATGAAGGGTTTTTCCTCAAAAATGTCTAACTTTTGCTCTTATTTATCTTGTGATTTAACAAGGATAATCATTATTCTTAATAACATAATACAATATTTTTACCCAGGTAGAAATCTAACACATGGGGTAAGTAAGATCCTAACAGGATCCTAACAGGCTCCTAACCTAAGATAATATTCTACAACAGATTCTATAGAATCTTACAGGATGCTACAGAATATTAGAGAAACTGAAGATCACGCTTTTTTGTCATCCTACAGGATATTTCAAAGTCCTTCTGGAATCTGAATGTAGGATTTCCACCAAGGTAACCGACTGACACAACCCAAATTCCTGCCGTCCGTAGTCGGCAAAACGGTTTTTGTCCACTTAAAGATGGCAACAGCATCAACGCTTAACTACGCCCCCCTTGCCCGCCCGACCTTTGTTCCTAAGCCCTCCCCCCCCAACAATCATGTACACTCCCTACAACAGTAAAACTATTACCCCTCCCCTCCTCATAACCCCCGTTATAATCAACTTTAGTTGACGTAGGGACTTCCCAATTTTTTATCGTTTTCTTTATTTGTTTATTTATCTACTTTTTTCAAAAGTTGCTGTCATCTTGAACTGAGTAAGTAAGCAATAGTTATTGTTTTTCTGAGTGGTGGCAAAGGAAGAGTGCAGAGACCAATAACCGAAACGCGGGTGACGCGGGTAACATCAGCCTAGTCCCCAATCCTTCTCTTCCTCTCGTGGGCTTTTTGCACCAAGTCGTAAGAGCAGGAAGGGAAAGCCTGGACACTGGACCGCCCTGCCCCAGAATATTTAACAGTGCTGGTGTTAACCATTACGATTGGCTATCGATCAACGCTGTTGTTCTATGCTATGATTGCCTTTGCTTTTGGACAACACGATAGCTTTGTTTGCTAAAACTGTTTTGAGTGCTTGTTGTTTCTATCGAATGTACCGGACAATAGAAACTGATTTCGACGATTTTACAGCGTCCATATCTTTAGTCTTCCTTTGCCACCACCTACTTTCTTTTGAAGAACCAGTGGTCACAGAAACGTCATAAAAGATATTGAAATAGAAAAGGCAAGATAAAAAGATGTAAATGTATTCTAGAATTGATCATATCTAAGTAACGAGTGCTACATATCTAAGTCTATAGATTCAGTTCGTTAAGTCAACAATAGATTTCTTGGTAACAGGTTCGCGCTGGCAAAGCAGCAGTAAAGCGGTAAAGTTTTAGTTTGTCATGGCGAACCATGGATGCTGAAGGGTTTGTTTTAGAGTTGGACGATTGCATGGATTCGTGTTAAGTAGGGCACAGATCAGATTCTTCAGCTCTGTTGAAAATAGACAAAAAAGGATAAATATTAATAAACTAAACGACAGTATTTAATACATGGAAGACCCTCGCATTTACGTATGTAACTTAAGCTGCTGCGAAAAGAAAGCCTGAAAATTAATTTAGGCTTGAACGGGATTCGAACCCATGACCCTACAATTACCGGTTCAGTGCTATACCTTGGAAGATGAATAGATGGGAGTAAAACAGTCTGTAATATCATATTTTCGAACGATTTAATACATGGACGACCCTCGCAGTTATGTAGGCAACTAAAGCAGTTACAAAAACAAAGCTCTAAACGCAGACTTCAAATGTATACATGTATACCATACATGACAGCGAAACGTCAAAGGAGGTATTCATAATCGAAGAGACAGGAAGCCTTGTAAATTTGCTTTTTATCAAAGTTCTTGGTGACGAATTGAATCGGCGTGTTTCGACGTGACAAAAGGAGACAAAACAAAGCCTGTGTTCAATGAGGTAAGTTCATTTTAATAAGGATGACAAGTGTAATACCTGGAGACAGATAGTGAGGCACTCTAGGCTGTATGCTAAGAGCATGACTTTGATGTTTAAATGCCGGTTTACTTGGTGACAGCATATCCACCAGAAGAATTCCCATCTGCCATACAGTGCCCTGACAACCATCATACTGTTTGTATTTTATGTACTCGGGTGGTGTGTAATGTGGTGTACCTGGAAATAAAGAAACCACACGATTGAAATTAATTCATGCAGGTTTCTGGACGTTACAAAAGATAAGGGGGGCAGTGCCGGTGTGAAGGGCGTTCTATTCGACGCGTTTCATTCACAGCCAACGTCTGACTGTTAAACTGACTTTTTGTTCGACAAAATCACCGATTAAACAATCAATCGACTGGCCAAATGACTTTGTGACTGACCGACCGACTGACTGACTAACCGACTGACCTTCTGACTGACTGACTGACTCACTGACTGACTGTCTGACCGACCGAATGACCAACCGACTGACTCATTGAAAAAGCTGAGGTGTTGCCTAAACAAATGCTACTTAGACTTCTGATACATTCTGTATGAATAGCTAATCTGTATTGGTTGGTATGAATAGCCAAAGTCGTGTGTTACTTTCTTATACGGGAAATTTCACCATTCTCACCTCTGAACTTTGTGAAAGGTTCTTGTTGAACTTCGGATGACAGACCAAAGTCAATCAACTTGACTTCATCACTGCTCATATCTACAAGAATGTTCTCTGGTTTGATATCTCGATGTAGGACGCCCTTTTCCTCACAGCAGATGTTAGCTTGCAGGATTTGGGCAAAGTATCGTCGGACTTCTCTTTCTGTCAGTGTTTTGTTCTGCTTGTATCGGTCCGCTATGATGTCAAACATATCCTTGCATTTCTCAGGTCTTTCCATGACGTACACAAAGTATTCTTCTGTGTCAATCACTTCATAAATATCAACCGCGTTTTTGTTTCGCGCTTGGCGTTGAAGGTAAGCCTCAGCGGGAATTTCTCGTCCGTTAATCTGTAACAGGAGAGAGAAAGAAGGGTGAGCTATTGAAACTCCGCTGACTTACAGCAGTCAGTAAAGCCGATTCCCTAAAACAACATTCCTCAACTTACTCACGATGTATAAACCCTGGTCCCAGACGTTTTTCTTTCTTTTCTTCAAATGAACTTGACAAAAGAAAGAAAAACCTCTGAGACCAGGGTAACGGAGTCACAGTCTTACACTGCGTAAGATGTGCGTAAGAATTACAAGACGAACATCGGACCTAACAGTGATAATGGCTCTGAGGAGCCCAGACTCGTCATGCGGTTAACAGTTTTAAAATGTAAAGACGCTGTTAGAGGGGGCAATTTTTCCTGCAACTTCCGACGCATTGATGACGAGTTTATTTCGAGAAAAATTGCAAAATATTAGATGTTACACGCTGTAGGATATCTCACAACGTTGGGAAAAATAGAAGGCTGTACTACCTTCCTACAACTCGCGACATCATTCGTTTGACGCGCAACTTCGTCGGCAACTTGGCTCGCAACAGTGTTGTGTTGTAAGCTAAGGTGCAGAAAATATATGACCTCTTAAACAGCGTATTTAATGACAACACGATTCTGTGCTCAGTACCCCTGAAGATAAGCTTTCACTGGAAGCATCATCGAGGAATAAGACGGAATAAGAAGGAAAATGAGCTGTGGATATCGTATTACCACAATTTTGCAGTGTCTTAACGACATCACAAAAAGTGGGTGCTTTCCATTATGCCAGATCGACCCGCGAGAGAGACCAGTGGAACTAACCAAGGGAGAATGGAACGACATTGTTCGATAGAAACAAAAATTCCAACCGGACCGAAGCGTTCCATTTACGTTTCGACCAAGAGAACGAAATTTCGATTACTTCTTCGTAAGGTGGGACAGGAAAGGAGGATTTTGAAAATGGAACGGCAAGTTTCAGTCGGACCGGGCCAACCGGTCAAAGAAGACCACCTCTGGAGGTGGACCACTTTTTCCGGAAAATTTCCAAATGGACCGAAGCGTTCCATTTAGGTTTTGATCGAAATGTCCGGAAATTTTGGCATAATGGAAAGCACCCAGTAATTCCCCAATTTACTCCTGAGGCATATAAAACTCCTACATGGATTCACAGCCTTTTCACTTGTTTCCACAGATGACAAGAACAATGGAACTCAAAGTGGTGCCAGTTGCGTCATGTTACATTTTACCAACCTTTCTAAATTCCTTGACTGAACTTTTGTGCACAAATTTAAGCGCCACCTGAGAAAGAAACAATTTGAGTTAGATTTGAGTTAAGAGGTTAGTTTCTAGAGAAACTTTAGTGACGCGTTGAACCTCTCATCTAAGGTGCTAAAAATAATTGTATACTGGCCACCGCAAAAACATCAAAAGCTGACGTTTTAAGCGTTAGCCCTTCGTCAGTTTTGTCCTTATTTATGCTGGAAATATTCTCTGGAAGTGACCATCTTAGCTGGTAACCGAGGAACAACACCACACCCTGTAAAACCTGTGATGATAAAAACTCAATAAAATACAACAAGAATAAATTACCCACCGGCAGGTTGTCTTTCTTCCGTGTTGCGGCCATGACTTGACCAAACCCACCAGCTCCAAGAACTTTTCCCAAATCATACCGCTCAACAAACGCAGCTGAAATTTGGAAAAAAAATTTGAAAAAAATCAATCTTAAAATCTTCCAAAACTTTGAGCATTATCCTTATCAAGGTTGCAAGTTTACAAATCAACCGAATCACTAGTAAAGAAATTAAAGAATTTAACATACGTTTTGATGCAATTTTCTTTATGTAATCCGGAGTTTCAGTTGGTATTTCGACACCCGGCTCGGATGAGCTGCTCGCTGACAATGTAAATTTGATCTCATTTACTGTAGCCCACGCGCATCCCTACGGATAAAAATAATCAACACTGCAACGATTGTAATGTTATTAGTTAGGAGACATCATTGACAAAGTGAGATTGATCACATACGGTAATTCTTTTCTTCACCAATGAACCAAAGATCAGTTGCATTTATCCATATGAGGTGGGTGGACAAGCGAACCTAAGAAATTGCCAATGATTTACACAACTTCTAACGACTTTTTGCTTAAAATTTCATAACAGCTTTAGTCTGTGTTTATCAAAAAATAAAGTTAGTAGACAAGACAACTACGATGCGCTTTATCGAGAAACTTCCTTGGATCCTCGTATCAGAATGCAGTTTGAGTCTCAAAGAAATTGCAATACCGTAATGAAGAAATCTCGATTCCATATAAAAGTCGAGTAATATAAGGTTTCTTGTATTTTAGGATAGTCTCCAATTCTTTGATACACCTTGAGGCGTACAAAAGTATAATTAACAAATTGATACTTTATTTCATAGTTATTCCATACTAAAAAAAAGTTACGTATATTTTATTTGCACCATATTAGAATGATTATTCTTTCACTTACTGTGTAATCGAGGGACAAATAGCTGTCAAGACTACTGATTTCCTCTTTATCTTCCTGTGGCTTAGGTCCACCCCTTAAATCTCTCAATTTTTCACTGCGACTTAAAACAAACAAAAAATGACCAATTAATGTACAAGCTTAAATAGGGTCATGTGGTAGTGAAATTATTTAATTTTACCTTTTCAGTTTGGACTGACTTCTGTTTTGTCTTTCACTGAAGCATCCCTGCTGAACATAAGCAAAAAAAGAGAGAAGTGTTTAGTTAAGTTATATTGCTTTCAATTCAACTGACGAAATGGAGGTAGAAAAATAGTTTTCTTCTGATCGTTACATATTGTGATTTGTCCTCAGCCTTGTTTTGTAAATGGTTTTTTTTCCTATGAGTCTATTTTCCAATGGAAGCCATTGTCACTCACCCTGTTTAGCAGTCGAACTTTCTTTCGCAGAAAAATGGGTTCGCTTTCCATCTTTCTCTTTCGAGATTTCATTTTTCTTTCCGACAAAGTTGGACTATCAACAAACTTTTTATCTCAGGAGGACTCCGTTCTTGAAACGTATTCGCTAATCTCAGACAAAGTCGATCAATTAAATTGAACAACAAATGAATAAGTAACTTTTACACTGTGAACAAAGCACTTGGAATTGTGTGTTCACGATAAGCTAACCTGTACACAACTGATTGTTTCTATGGTAAACATCCATTTTGTCGTTTGTGACGCCTTTGTGATGTTTTGCTCGCGCTTTAGAATGTACGCGCATAAGAACACAGCGAATTGAAAAAAAAACTGATTCTCAATCCATATGAGTCTGTAAAATATGGCCTGCTTAAAATATATTAGCAAAACTAATCTTAAAACAAATTTGGCTTAATTGCATTTGGAATTTACTATCCTTAAGTAATCTAAATTTTAAAGAATTGTGAATTGTAATTGCATTCATTTCTGTACTATCCGAGAGGTCCGAGATAGAATTGACTTCACTTTTTCCAAAAACAAATGGCAAAGCTGTTGGGTTCATTGGACACAGAACTTCTCAAGATATAAAAAAAAGGCTTATGGAAGTGTAAGTTGGGAGTTAGGATTTTCGTAGAAATTTTAAAAATGAAGTTCTTTCCCATATTCATAACTTTTGCAATGCCTGTGATGACGTTGTTCTTCAGGAGAACCAAGCGTGAAGTGACAAACTATGTATGACGCGATGTGGCCGTGAAGGGAGTGTTGGATGCGATTTAAAAAGACCTTCAAGACCTGGAGGCCCGGTTGTTCGAAAGCCGGTTACCGCTAACCAACCGCAAACCCGGAATTAAAATTTAACACATGTCCAGGGCATGCTCCTTTTTCTCTTGTTTTAAGAAAGTATTCCCTACTAATTTTAAGCGGCTTTTTGAAAGCAACGAACGTGAAAACGTAGGATAAAAGGGACTTGTAACAGGAATTCCCTCATCGTTTGGCCTTGAGACTGAATTGAAAATTGACGTCAATGCTGGGTTAGCTTAACGCTGCTTTGAACAACTGGACCCTGTCTCTTCTTAGTTAAAACACAAACCTAGCTAGATTTCTTCAGCTACCTGGACACTGTAAAGCTTGCTGCCGCGCGAAAACCTCGTATTGCTGGATGAAAGTGGCAAAAGTAAACACGGCTTCAGTGAATCTGAACTTGTTGAGAACAGTAACCTCCTCAATTGGATTTGACTTAAGCTACTTTCTGCAGTAAAAAAACAAAAAACAAAACACAAACCAAACAGAAACCAAAAAACCTTTCAAGACACGGCTCACCATTCTTTTGTCGAACGCGAAGCCGGACCGTGGTGAATTTCTTCTCTCTGTCATTTCAACTAAAATGCTGAAAACAGTTTTGTAGAACTGTTTCTTAAAAGGCTTAAGCCAGTGTTCATTATTTCTTCTTGATAAAATAACCGTAGTTATTTTCAACTTTCCATTTTCGAGCGCCGCGTAACTCGTGTATGAAGACCTTTTTGAAGAAGTCAAATAGCAGTGAATTCTCAGTGAAGAGAGACGATGCGCTTGGAATTACCCTTGGCCAATCAGAAGCGAGTAAGTTGCCTTTTGTACCAATCAGAGGTCAAATAGTTTTCTCTTCCGCTTGCTGAACTTATTTCTCGTGGGCTGTACAACATCTTGATGGGAGAAGACAAACTTATTCTAGGAAATGTTCATGGCTTATGACTTGATCATGTACTCAGGATAAAGCTGTCGTCTATTTATCGTTAGCTACAAGAAATTTTCGCGACGTCAAGTTTTTGTTTTCGAAGTCGCTAAAAAATCTCTCTTTTTCAGGTCTTTATTTGAAGACAGTTTCGACAACTTCTCGAAGATTGTGCTGCAAGTTGTCCCCTCTAGAAAAGTCGCGAACACATCCTTTGGCAAGACAGCTTGACAGGCTTTAATACGGCATACTAGCTATTAAACAAAGAACTAGTTTCATGTTGGGAATCTGGGTATCAGCAGTAAGAATTTTCAGGTTCCATGTGAAAGGCCGCCACAAACAAGGTAACATTTCTCTCTATTGTTTTCCAAATGTCACCTGCGTTAACAAGATTTGCTGTAGAAGCAAAATTTATTCCCAGAGCCAAAAAATATTTTTTCACAATCACTTTGCTTCCATGGAAAACGGAAACACATTTTGGGAAACAATGCTTCCTTGACGTTTCTTTGTTTGAGGGTATGTCGTGGTATTCTTAGTGTTCCTAGACATTCCAACGAACACGAAACAAGTCACTTTTACACCGATACACTTCGATCGACCGAGGCCCATGGTTTTCAGCGGAGTTGCTAAGCAACATGGTACAATCCTTCACCCTTAATACTTTGACTGGATTGTACAAAGCCTCTCACAAGAGTTTTCGAAATCGTCGCGTCACCAGCGAGCCATGAAACTCATCCTTTCACGCAGGTAACGCCACAATCGCAACTACTTTTCTGTGTTTTTTTTTAGCTGTCGTTTAGTCCGTGTCGTGAGATGGCGGCTACACGTGCAATTTTCCCCGCTCGCTGGAAATGCGATAATTTCTCAAATACGACGAAAAAATGTCAAGTACAGCCATGGCTAACATTTCCTTGCAACTTTAACGCATATAAATAAATAAATAAATAAATAAATAAAAACAGCACACAACAAAATAGCCGCTTTTTTCTATTTGACAGCATTTATTAGTGAATGTTACAAGATAACGCGTTTTGATTACTTTGATCTTTGTACAAGCAAAAACTTTTTTCTAGTCGCCTAAGAATACTGTACATACACGACAGAGGTAGAATTCATTTAAGTTGTGTTTCTGCAAGGTGTAACCAAAAGAGGGTTTTAGGGAAGGATTCTTTTCCTTATACAATTCCTTTGATTTCAAGCAAAGCGCAACTATGAGAGTGACGGTCTGCATTACTACAAATCTACATTTTCCCAGTCACCGACTGCAAATGGTGTAATCACCAGCTGGAACATACAACTGGAAAAACGAAACAGGTATGTCATGTACGTGGGGGTAAAAGCACTCATCAGCGATTATATTTATTTCAAGACTGAAAAACAGTAGGCTGTGAAAGTTGCTTTCTTGTTGTTTGGCAGTTGTAAAAAGGGAGTGAAGGTAGCTGTTTATGGGGGATTCCGATTTAAAAGTGACGGGGATGCACCTCTACAGGAAACTGGGCCTGAACTCCTTTTCACCCCTCAGAGGTACCAATTCTAACGAGTAATTACGTTTCTAAGAACATTTTCCTGCTTCTACCCTAAAAGGGCACCTATCAGATTTTAACACCCTCAGCACACTAGACGGTACCAAAGGACCTCCTCTACTTTTATACAGGAGTCCCCTGGCTACGAATAGATGGTACTCTATTTTAAGTTACAAGTATTGGACTAGGCAATTCTGGCTCAGACCTTAAAGCACATTGCTCTCGAGTTTGACTAAGGCCTCCTGCTAACGGGTTCCATTCTAGCCTGAGAAAACAACTGACGTTTCACGAGGTCGCCAATTGAGCCCTCGCAAAACGACGTCTGAGTAACGAGCGCAGAAATTCCATACTGATGACGCGTTACTACCCAGATCTAGGTAGTGCTTCTGATTGGTTGAAACGCGAGGGCATTTCGTTTCAGAGTTCTCATAAACATACAAGTTTCAGCACTACACCGAGGCAACAGCCCACGTAAAATTATTAATGGTCGATGGCACTGTAAATAGCATTTTATAATAATACAAATGTCACAGCTCAGAATTCATGTGTTATTGCAAAGTCCAGTAACAGAGTTTCACAGGCTTTCGACCTATTTCAAATTTTATTGTCTGCTACACCTGCACTGCTTTTGGTTAAAAAAAAAAACATTTCTAGGTACTGAATGAAGCTGCATGGCACTGCTATGCAAAAAGCCATCCACAAGACAAATGTGGCACTGGATAATGTATAATAAATGCTGCTTGTTTGTTGCCTGTCAAAGACAACCTTTTACCTAGCAAAGCTTTGGCTAAGCTGCCATATCTTTGTTCTTATTTTTAACACCATAGGAATGAAACGTTTTTGTTCTGTTTCATGGAAAAAAGGAAAAAAGATGCAAAATACTTTATGTTTGTAATCTTTCATGAATAAAAAGAGAATATAAGAGGGAACCCGGCCAATAACAATATATCATAAGAAACAGCATAAATAACTTTAAACAACCCTGGCTCATAAAATCTCTACATTTAAATTCTGTTAAACAGAAAGTGAACCTCGGAAGGCCATAATGGCCCTCACATACTATCCTGAAATGTCCACAGGTCATGTGAGAAGGCAATATTAAAGCAAGAATCTGCAGGGATATATGATGCCATTCTCTGATAAACCATGTCCATTGCTGGTTTATTAGTCCCCTGTACTGTCCTCTTGGTTTGGTTTTCGATCTGCAGTCCAAAGGCTAGGGCTACCACCCATTGGACTGCTACCAAAGTCGCCATCGTCACCAACACCATTGCTGGCATCATACTGGGTGTTCTCCAGCCTAGCAAAAGAAAGGATCCATCAGTCAACAAGGGCTGTCAGGCCACAAAAATTTGATCACAATACAGTCAAAACAGGAGCAGCGTTCCCTCAAAGAATAAAATGTGACATTGATTATTGGCATTTGCAATACTGATTTCATTAATGCGCTTTTCAAATTTTCAAAAATTCAAGACAAAACTCCATACAATACTCGAATTCTGATGCCATTAATTAATGTACAGGCAAATTGGAATTTGACAGTTTTTCCTGATTTGCATAACTTGTCTCCTAATGGCAGTAAACATTAATTTTTCTACTGTTTTCGTAACGTAATCAACTCCTTAAAAAGCCACCTGAATACTAAAACGTTTTTGTATGTTTTGATTGGAAAAGCTAGTAGCCCAGAGAAAAAGTGCAGAAGATAAAAAAAAGCAGATGACGATTGGATGGGGCTCGGAAAACCTGTCCACGTTCCAGTCACCTGTACGGCACCAGATCATGCATAAGGCCAATGAAAATTTGGCTCTCGGATGGAGTTCTTTTGAATTTTTCATTCTTCGTTTGAAAAGTGCATTTTTGAAACCAACAGTGAAATCAATACTGCAATAATCACTGTCACTTTAATTATTCTGGGGAATATTGCCTTTATTACTTGGCCTTCAATGACATTTTTTGGATAACAAAATAATCTAAGGAGGTTTTGTCTAAGTCAAGAAAAAGTGGCCATATTAGTGATGTAGTGGCATAAGTGTGGTGCTCATTTTAAACCAGATGCTGCGATCACCTGCGCAAAGTAATTAGCATTATATCGAAAAAGAAAAAAAGGTGACAAGTAGCATTATTCTGCAATCACATGTAAGTTTGCTTGGAAATTTTAAGGCATAAGAGCAAAATCACACAGGTGAAAAAACCTTCCACTTTCACTGGCTACACAAAGCAGTCTTAAATAACAATCACAACCAACGTTCACATGAGGAACAGAGGAAAGGATAGGGCAATGTACGTTTTTTGATGATGAAATTACTGTTCTGATTCATAGGAACCCTTGATTGTATTTTGTTGTACTAACACGTAATGAAGCACGATCAGACAAAAGAAAATTAACTGAATTTGTAGAAGGTGTTAAATTTCATTATCATAAAAGCCAGTGTTCCAAAAAGATTTACTGTCCCTGTTTGGCCATTAGAAGTCAAGGCGATTTACATTAACATGTGGCCTATAGCTGAGATTTAAGAGTGACACACAAGGGTCACTGGAGAACAATACAGCACTTGGTCTGTCTCCACTTGCAGCACTGACTGTTGTTCATGCCACCTTGGTAAACAGTGGATTAAAAGTTGAAAATTGATGCTTCTATATTTAACAAACTTTTCATCTTGGACAACATAGAGTGCAAAGAAATACTTGAAACCAATGGCATAGAAGTGGTACGTTGCAAGCTTTAACCCTTTGAAACCTTAAAATAGTTTATGTGCTTCTTTCATGTTCTTCTCACAGGACCACCGCAGGGTTTAATCTATTCCATAAATTAATTATGTCTTATAATAGTATTTTATAAATTATCCTCTTAGGAATTTCCTTTTAATTTATTTTGTATTTTTGTTCAGTTATTAGTTTTGCTCAAAGATATTGGCATTTCCATGCCACTCTTAAATTTGAGTATAAATAACGTTTATGTTATGTTAGGTATCAAGTCTGTGGATAAAATCCCCTAGTGAGTTCATTCAATTGAAAACTGGCAAGCAGCGATTCAATAATTAGTTTACAAAATGATTTTTGAGAATTTTTCTTATTCTTGAGAGTCAAAGGTGAACAGCTGCAGGGAACTTAGCACAATTTCTAGCTTGGAAAAAAGTTAATAAAAAATGCATGTTTTTGCTTAAGTGTTTAAGAATGAATGGCTGAAGCTCAAAGAAACTTCCATCTCCTAATGTTGATGCAGCCCAAGATCACCAAATCAGTTTCCTTGGTTCATTCGTATTGTGTCCTTTACCTTTTTCTTCATGGAACAAAAGGCATGAACAAATACACAGTATTTTTTCCACCTCCTGCAAGTGCAGCTCAGTTGCCACCAGCTGCTTTCTAAGCAAGGCCATGACACATGGAAACACAGCCTAATTTGGTATTAAACATGGTGGGTCATCAAGCATTCACAGTTTGAGAGTCCATTATGGAAAACTTTGTAGGCTTAAAATGGGTTGTTTGTTCCTTAAATCTTAACAAAAACATGACCAAATGTAGCCAACATAAACCTTTCACAGACAGCCCTTAGTTACCACGACACCACTAAAAACAGTCTGGATAATCAAGAGTCCAGGGAATAGAAAATGTTTTTAGATTCTGACCTTGAATCTGAAAGGGTTAACGCAAGTGTACTGAGCTTCCTTTGGTAAATCCTCCCTCTTCAACTTCCCTCTGACAAAATAATGAATAAAATACCGTAAAACAAGGAAATTTACTGGAGGAAACACAGGACTGAAAGACCTTGCAACAAATGTCCTTCCAGGCTTCTTGAATCTCACATTTTTTATCACTGCACTATATATTAAGCCATTTTTATTGTATGAAAAATGCCAGCTAGTGTGTGGAATTTAATCACATATTTCGTTTTGTCAGAGGTTAATTAGTGAGTGAGGGAGGATTACACTTACCGAAGAAAGGTCAGGAAAACTGCTTTCACCATCTTCATAACCCAATCTGTGTTTTGAATATTAGTGGACAAAGAAGATTTTATCTATGTATTCACACTTGTTGATTTATTTTAATACCTTTTGATAAGGAGCTGTTATGGCCTGATGTGTTTGTTTATAAATACTGTTAACTACAGGAAGTAGGCTGGGAACAGGGGCGACATTACGTGTTGTGGACCCCAGAACAACCAGATCTGACTAACTTGTTGCATTGTTTGTGCGATGTGGGTGGCCAGAGGCAATTGATTTTCTTTCCATAAACTTTACTCACAATCAACAACTCCTAAAAATATGGGTAGTTAATCATGGTTTGGTTTAGGCTTTAGTCAGTCATTGAAGTGTATTCTATAACGTAAGCAACAGAAAGAAACACATAACTTGAATACCACATACTAGCTGTTGTGGTTGCCCCGCTGTATTTATTCGAGTTTTGTGTTTTGCTTTGTTTTTTGTGTTAGTTTTATAAGTAATTTATTTATCTTCTTTTTCTTGTTTTTCTCTTTGCTTTCTTATATGGCGCAGCTAATAAATACCTGACCAGTAATAAAAGACCTCTGACTAACACTAACCTAGTAATAAGCCGTTCGTCTTCATCCCCAAATTCCCCACCCATAAGAGAAGGCTCGCCAACAACCATGACATCCTGTGTTGCTAGTGTAAAGCCAGACGTACTGGGTGATTTCTTTTTACTTGATGTGCTGTTCATTCCTGTGCTGGGGGTCGATGAATTTGCATTTGTTGACTTGCGTTTCCGCCTTGTTCTTGGTGCCCTTGGAGTTTCAGCTGCAAGAAAAAAGATACGGTTGTACTTCCACGGACACTACGAGAAAGGCAGACACATACAACTCGCAATGAAACACTGAATGAGATTTCAACCCCACATAACTAGACATTTCCCCTACAGCTGTAGATGGGTGGGTAAATGTGCTCCACAGGTTGTTCATTGCTGGATAGAATGACTGCAGTATAATGACTTGTGGCTTAACCTTCCTATGCACATGTACATGCAGGATTGTGCTCACACAGAAGCCTGCAAAAGGCACTCTCAACCAACAAGTTGTCAAATTTGCAGTCAAACAAAATCAGTCTTGTCCTCTGGTCTACTTAGTGTTTTCTTTCAAATTTTATACCCTCTTGCATCTCAAAGATTAAATTAACAGATAGATTAAGATTAAGTAGATTGAGATTAAAGAGTGATAGACAGCTGGGACCATGCATCTGGACTTTCATCATTCTAAGAAACACATCTATGTTAACACTCATTAGTTGTGAAATCCTGACACCCATCCATTGCATATTGAAGGTAAGCAAACACACACAAATTCAAAATCTTCAATTTCCGGTGCGAAACACTAAGGTGTAGCTGCCTTGCCTCACATTTTCTTTACAATATTGTCCTTTTAATAGGGTTTGTGCAGAGTTTAGCAAATAATGCAAACCAACATGTATATTAATATTTTTCCAAACCAACTCCAGACTAAAAATTGGCATGAAAGGGAAAAAAATGAAGGGTGACTGATGACCAAATAGACTCAAAAAATGACATTCAAGACCAAAAAAAACTTGTTGTAATCAAACTGATCGGCAACTTTCCATTCTTTACTTTCCATGTCTGCAAAACAAATCTCACGATTTCGAAACCTTCTAACCCTGCAGAAACCCTGCTTTTAAGTGATCTTAAGACAGCATTTGACCACAAGATCTAACCCCTTACTGAAAATAGCTAGAAACACAAAGCAGATACAAAAAAAAAAAAGGAATTGGTTGCTCCGAACAATGCAAAACCACTAAGGGGGTCTTGTGGTCAAATACTGTCTTGTTTTGAACTGAGGCTAACCTTTTTTTGAAGCAGGCTGCCCAGTCAGAGTTCTTTCAAGAAGTTTAGGAAAGGGGGATCCTTTAGGGGGAAAACAGGTACACATCAGATGTTTCAGGAGTTAAGAGCATTTTTGTAGCCTCACTGCAAGTCTATGGCATAAGACATGTGGACAGAAATGCCCCAAATACAAATCCCCCATTAAATAATTTGCTTCATTATACCACCATATGCAGTTGTATCAAAATTGCATTGGCAAGTTGATGTGTGTAGGGCCAGACAGGTTGACACGACCCGGTCTAGAAAAAGGCGTCCAGCCTTGCACTCACCATCTGTTCATTTAGTGAGTGCACACTTTAAACATTTATCGTGTACTTACAGGCATTTTTTTGACATTTTCTAAAATATTAAGCATAAAAATGGTGGTTTGATAAATCCTTATTGACTGAGTTTGGTCGGGCCAGACGGGAAAGTATTTGGCTCTCAGTCATGGCGCAAGGTCTGGCCCTCCCAGTCAGTCAGCAAGGCAACAAACTGTTAAATTCTTATGCTCACTGCCACGTCTCAATGATGCAATTCATCTCCATTTTTTACTATTTTTGGCAAAATAAGGTTGGGTCCTGTTCCAGTATGACCAAGAACTTTTAAGAGCGGAAATTATTGTCAAATGCAAAACAGCCTGACCACAAATTCCAAAAGCTTACAATCCCAAAGAATGTGTTTTACTTTTTACTAGGTGGCTACAATATTTACTTTGGATTGACAAACAGAAAAGAATGAAAACCAGCAATAACATCACAAAAATAAAATTAATGAAAAAACAAGAAAAGCTAAATAGCAGATTTGGTTTGTCAGAGAAACAAACAACTGTACTTATTTGAAATGCAGAGGATTTTCAATTGATTTTTATCTATTAAATAAACTTGTTGAGGTAATTTCAGTTGTTATTTTACACACCATGGCTAATATATTATTGCTTCCTGCTAATTTAGGTAGTTGGTTGTAGTTTTGACTAAGTTTGTGAAATCCCAGTTTCCCAAGGAGAATATAGAACCAACAAGCAAACAGTAGTAGGGAGAATATGCAGAGTAATCAGCAATGACTTACCTGGAGTGGTAGGAGTGTTGGGCTGCCACATCATTTCACCTTGAGTATAATCTGCAACAAGATATGCATAAAAGTACCCGTATGAAAGACGTTCTTAAACCAGGTAATGTATCTCCTAAAAATGACAAATGACTTGGACAAAGTAATAACACAGTCATGTACATGAACAAGGAGTAATCATCAACTGAAAGTGTAACAGTCTGGAAGAAACCAATGATCTTTCATAACATCAAACAGTCAGGTGTTCTATGTACTGTGGAGGTTTGGTAGCTGGACAAAATTACCTCCTTTTGGCACTGACGTGAAACCTTTTTTGTGCCAACAATACCAGGGAAATGATACTTAATGCTGTGAGTCTTTCACACATACATTTCCAAATAAAACCAGATAAAATCAATACATGCTCTACTCTTCAGTACAAATGACTACTTTTGTTTAATTGAAAACCTCACCTTGAGGGGCACACAATCTTTGCCATCTCTGGAATAAGGTGGACTTCAAACAATCTGAAAGTAAAACAAAACAGAAACATGTTTACACAAACTCAAC
The DNA here is from genome assembly GCA_964017195.1 of Siderastrea radians. Taxonomy (NCBI): domain Eukaryota; kingdom Metazoa; phylum Cnidaria; class Anthozoa; order Scleractinia; family Rhizangiidae; genus Siderastrea; species Siderastrea radians. Next base: position 73,672,943 of record OZ024887.1, on the reverse strand, counting down.
CCAATCTAACTGAAGAATCAACATGTCAGTGACTCAACAAAGGCAGTTTACCTCTGGGGTTCATGTTGTACGTCTTGTGGCGGGACATAAGCTCCTGCATGGGTTCCAAAATAACACAGAGCTAAAAAAAAAGACAGTACAGATTACACCTAATAAACAGAACTTTTTAGGAGGGATGCCATGATGGTAAAGTTTAGGAATAATAAAAAAAAAATCATAATGGAAACAGAAAAACCAAAACAAGGAATCCTTGAATACCAAACTAGGCAAGCAACTCTTGTGAGTTACAGTGTATGAGCACTGGGTGGGACTGAATTGATTTAATGATAATAATAATAATAATAATAATAATAAAAATTACTTAATTGACCACTCCCCAAAACATACAGTGTGCAGCTGACCCCTGGTATCTCGACCTTAGCTATCTAAAATCCCCCACTTTACCAAACTGGAACTCACTTCCTTTGATTGACGTTGCTCGCTTCCTTACTATTGGCTACTTCAGACAATGCTATTTATGGTTTTCTCATTAAGACTACAATGGAACTGCAGTGTTTTACTCCTAATGTAAGGCAACATGCAAAAACAATGTCCACTATCAGCAACACCGACAATGACAACAGTCACTTACAATGATTATGCTCCAAGCCCTTCAAGTAATAGCCCTCATACATATCTTATGTCAGAAAAGCCAATTTCACCTCCAAGCCTTGCTTTCGTACTGACAACGTGATATTCTAATCAATTGCTTACCAAAGCAGCAAAGTTGAAAAGAATATTCACACAAAAGCAATCCTGAGTTGCCAAATGCTTGCAAAGAACTTTGTATAAATGAGGCTTAGTGGTGACTAACACGCATGAGGCCTATTTGAAGATTTAAAACAACAAGGGATCTTTTAACACATTCTTCCACCTCACCCTGAGATAATTCAGTGTGACATTTGTCATTCCTTGTCTGGTGATATTTTTGGATAACTGCTCCAGAAAGTTTGGATCTTGGGCACCAACAATCACATTTCGTGGGATCATCTCTGTGTAATGTCGGATGGCGAAATGCCAGTTTCGTATCCTCATAAGATCATCCATTGTAAATTCTAGTAAAAGGCGACCTTCTGTACACACCTGTGTAAGCAATACAAAAACAAGCTATGAATCCTGTTAATACAACAAAGGATAACTGAATATATGTGTACTCAGTGCTTACTACTGCAGCAAAGTAGTTTAACAAATTGTGCTTGACTTGAAATTGAAATGTTGATAGACTAATCTTGACCACTATTTATTCATTGAGCATGACACTAAAAACCCTGCACTTGGCTTCTTGTCAACAAGAGATGTAAATTGCAAGTGGCTGACAAACCAGCCAACAGAGGAAACCATAACAGAAAAGCAACACAAACTTCCAACTAAGATTAACAAACAACAGACACTTTGGCCAAGATAGCCACTTTTGTCTAAATCAAAATCCCAGGAAGGACTCCCGCATAGAAGTGATAGGGGTACTTGTCTGCATGACGAGCTTTCAGCCGCCCAAAACCTATTATGCAAATTAGCTGAGGGCACATTGAATGTGCCCTCAGCTAATTTGCATAAGTAACTTTATGCCATGGTTTGACACCTTGTAGCTTCATGAAGATGGGATGAGGTGTTATTTCAATTAGTTGTGTGCTGTAAAAGATGACACTACTGAGTGATGTTTATTACAATTCATTGCGGATAAAAATAATTTGGCTTCTCAGTCACTTTGTTTAGTAGCCTGCGTAGCTGGCGGTATTTTTCCTCGCGAAGGCAAAAACGAGCGCGAACAATATCGCATCCTACGCTTACTAATTTAATAGGCTAAGCTGGTAATAATGATTACGACAGAGCCACGATGTCGAAAAACATTTATTTTAATTTTTCGGGGTATTATTTGCCTTGCTCCCGCACCAAACACTACAAGCTAAGGCCTAGGCGAGATGACACAATACATCGCCTATTTAAGCCAGTTATTATCGCTCGATCGCTTTTGATTGCTGCAACGACAGAATAAGCCAAAGCGCGATGTTATACATTCCGCTTCCAGGTATCTGCTACCGAGGGAAGACAGAATAAGTTAAAGCGCAATGTTAGACATTCCGCTTCCAGGTATCTGCTACCCAAGGAAGACAGAATAAGCTAAAACGTTAGACAACATTCCGCTTCCAGGTATCTGCTACCCAAGGAAGACAGAATAAGCTAAAGCGCAATGTTAGACATTCCGCTTCCAGGTATCTGCTACCCAAGGAAGACAGAACAAAGCTAAAGCGCGATGTTAGACATTCCGCTTCCAGGTATCTGCTACCCAAGGAAGACAGAATAAGCTATTAAAAGCGCGATGTTAAGCATTCCGCTTCCAGGTATCTGCTACCCAAGGAAGACAGAATAAGCTAAAGCGCGATGTTAGACATTCCTATTCCAGGTATATGCCACCCAAGGAAGACAGAATAAGATGAAGCACGATATTAAACTTAACGCTTCCAGGTATATTCTACCCAAGGAAAACTGAATAAGCTAAAGCGCAATGATAGCGATCAAGTTTCCAGGTACAACATATTATCTAAGGAAATCAGAATAAAGAGCGCGATGCTAATATTTCGTCTCAAGGTATGCACAAAATCGTGATTGTGATTGCTACTTACGAAAGGCCTCTTGTCTCTTTTTGTCTCGATTTCATAGCATCGTAGATCGGTCACGTCGTTAAGACGCAACGATTTTCAAAACCTCATATTTCCCGCCAGCATGGTGTTACACGCAAAACACAAATGCAGTATCGTGTTTTGAAGAAAACCTGGTACTACCCAAGATGTCGCTACAATAATTAGGTTGAAAACCTTTTATACTTGAAATACAGTAAGTAAAATATCAAAAGGAAAACTCAATAAAGCTGGGGAATGTTAATACATGATACCAGTGTAGCGCGAATAAATTATAATCGGAGTCATGAAAGCGCCACGTCCCATGCGTCCTCTAACATGCATTTCTTCACATAAAAATCAATAGCCTTAGTCTAAAAACTAATCGATGTCGGGTTCTTTGCTCGACCTACATACAGATCAACGCAACTTAGTAAAGCAAATTAATATGCGCAGCTTTCTAAGAGGCATCGAGGAGAATTTGCAGGCTTAGGTAAATAAATAATAAATTCCCGCCAGATAATTCTCACACAAAATTATGATTCTGTTTTGACAGCCTGCCCAGGAAAATCTACTAAAATCACCCGGTTTTGATTGCCACAAAGGACTGTGGTGGCGGTCTAGCAAAGAAAATATATCATAAAACTGAAACGACGAACATCATTACAAACGCCGTGACAAGACTGAATAATTCTCTGGTTCTGTTTTGGGTCTCGTTTCCTGGCGTATGGTGACAAATCGTGTAAATCTGTTGTTGGCATTCCACAGAGCCAGAAGAAGGTTAACCGAAAATCAGACTTACTAACCTTAAAATTCCCGCACTTGCGCTGACTACGCTCGTTCTTTCCTGTAATAATTTTTGCTTTACGACGTGATCGCTTTTCTCATAATCTTAATGTATGTCACGCTGTTAAATAACCGCACGGACAAATGCCGACCGCACGTGTTGATATAATTCTTTACATTGCTGACAGAAATGATTCGCGTCAAATAACGCTTTTAATGAATACATGCTGCGAGTTTTTTTCATGGCCTAAGTTCCTCATGAATAGTCAAAAGTACCCTTAAAAGATACATCGATCTTGTTCAAAACAGAAGATAACTTCCAACTTAAAACTTACTACCATTTTCGTTCAACCCTGAAGCATGACAATTTTTTCACGTATGTTTACGTTTTAAACGTAACGGTTTTGTCTGGTTACGTGTCACTTTAGACCAATGAAACCTTGTTGGTTATGTGGCGAAACTGACAAGGTTCTTGGCGCCATTCGAACATGCTTTGTTCACGTGCTCTGAAACTTTTCAGGTTTTGCCGCATGAAAGTCTTTAATTTTTTGCAGTGAACGGGAGATGAGAAAAGTTAACAAGTTAACAAGTTTGGAAGGAGTTACCGTCCAGGAGTCGCTTTAGATCAAGATTTAAAATGCTTCATCATTGACAGAATGTTTTTTTAATATCAGTGAGGGTCTGAGTGAAGGGGGTGAACAAGTTACGGGTTATATTCCACGGAGTTTTAGACAATTTGCGGACAAGTTGCGTGACCGTAAACACCGCAACATCTGTATGGCACAGATACTGTGACGAAATGCAAAAATTAGCAAAGCCTAAAGAGGCCTGACATCTGAAAAATTACAGGAAGATGACCTTGAACTCATCGAAGTATTGAAAGTGCACTACTGATCTATTTCCCTTTCCCAAATCACCAAGGAGTTAGTGCAGATTGGAGCACAACAAATTTCAATGTTGGCCGTTTCGCAGACCATAAAGTTTCAAAGCACGTGAACAAAACATGCTCCTGTGCACGGAAAACCTGAAAAGTTTCAGAGCACGTGAACAAAACATGTTTGAATGGCGCCAAGAACCTTGTCAGTTTCGCGACAGAACTGACAAGGTTTCATTGGTCTAAAGTGACATGTAACCAGACAAAACCGTTAAGTTTAAAACGTAAACATACGTGAAAAAATCGTCACGCTTCAGGGTTGAACGAAAATGGTAGTATTCCACAGTATAGATGTTCAAGATATCTCCACATATCAGCAACTCAATCATAACAAGGGAAGTTCCTTGAATGGTTACTTATAAAGATTGGTCAGCTCCCACACAAGAATAGTCGCTGACAGTAAGCTTACAAGTTTCCAAGGAAATTTTAGAAAGTATTAAGCCACACTAAGCACACATTAAGCCACGTACAAACCTTTGTGAAGACTGGTGCTTTATGATGAGTAATCATCGTTGTATTTTCACAGTCTAATGTTATCGTATTTGTGTTGTTGTGGAACGATTCTTTGGGTTGCACGACATGGTAGTAGAGTTCTTTAACTCCACCTTCAAATATACTTCGAAAGTATCTTGGAATCAGATTCCGTCCTATTGCTGGAAAAAAAGAGAGAAAAATATTTAACCAAAACAGCACTTATCAAATAAAACTTTTTTCTGGCAACATGATAGGAGAATTAGAGGCAGCCAGAAAGACATGCTGCTTTACAAAGAAACCCTGTAAATATAGCAAAACCTCAGAGGAAGACAGCATAACTTGGAAGGCAGAACAACTCTAAGGAGAAATATATGTTAGATGCTGATAAGCCTTGAGAACTAAGATTTCATGAACGCATAAAGCATTCTATTCATTTTAAACATTGATTGTTGATACATACAATATCTTTTTGGCCCATCTTCCAAGCAAAAGCTTAACGTCAGGGTGGCGTCATCGTCGAAAAACTCTGCTGCAAATGCGTCCCACCATATGTTGTCAGCATCCTAGCAGAAACAGACATCAGTGTAGAGTTTAGAACTCAAAAAAAACATTGTATAGTCATATTCCATTAATATTATTTAATTCAAACACAAATCTCTACATCCAGATTGGACTTACAAAACACAAGTTAATGCAGTAAAATTTGGGTGCAAAACCAAAGCAACATTCGCAGTATCTTAGGCGACAATGATCAACGTGCAGTTTCTATGTCAAGTCCACAACACTTGTCATGCACATGTACCGAAATGCAATGGTTGATAAAAATGCGATATAGAATTCTTGATGATGATGATGACGATGACAATGTTGGTAAGAGACCTGACCAATGAAGGAAAGATGTCAACTCAAGAAAAATGTAAAAAAAAAAAGATGAATAAAGGAGATTTCTGACTGATTATAGACTTCAAGGATTGAATTTTTGCAACAGCACTTCCGCCACGAGTAATCCATGATGTATTTATGTTATTCTACTGGGGAAAAACAGGGAAGGGGGGGGGGGGTCTACTCGAGGACAGTTTTTCCAGTAGGGAAAACTATCTACTAAATTGCAAAAACTTCAAAATATTATTGCTTGAAAAATTACAGGAAGGAAATTGAACAAGACCAAAGTTTGTTTGGTTAGCTTAAATTAGAATTGCTGTTTATCCTCAATGTAGACTTTCACGTCTGAATCATTTTAATTTGTAAATAAAAGGAACAAATAGAAAACGATAAGACTGCACAAATAAAATATTTATTTCAGACCTAAGGTGTTCAAATTGATTCATGAGAAGAGAGTGTTTGTGAACAATTACTCAACTTGGGGGGAATATTTTGAATATTCTCCCTCAAAGGGGGTGATTATTTGTAGGAGGTTAGGTGATTTATTAAATGACAGCTGTTATTCAAGAAAATATGGTATGACAATGTACATGTAATGGATCATACCATACATGGGCTTGGTCAGATTGACCCCTTCATTCCTAAGTGCAACCAAGTTTGAAAACAGAAAAAAAATGTACCAAATTTTATTTTACAAGATCCTGAGAATGAAACATCACTACAGGAATGTACTTTTCAAGAGCTTTCATACGAATGGTAACACTTAAGTGTTTGATCAAGAGACTCAAAAGTTAACTCCATATTACAAACTGCCATTTCGGGGTTAACTGTAATAAGGATGCAGAAGGACAAAACAGGAAAAGCTTCTCATGTTTCTCTCAAGGTATCAGTTACAGCACTTTGACATGTGACAGGCCAACTATGTGCTCAACCAAAAACAACATGTTATGAACTTCTTACTGCCTGAGAGACAACTCCTGAGTTCTTTTGATTCTCATAGGATTTTAAAATTGTTATGTAGTTATTATTAAAGAAGCTTGCTCGATTACACTTCACAAAAAAAAAACAGAGTACTAGATAATAATTGAGTTCTAGAGTAGATTAGTAAAGCTTAAAATTATTAACACTTCCCCTCCGTTTTTTTCCATTTCAATATGCCACATCAATATATATAAACAAGAGTTCTTAAGGGCTCACGAAAAATTATTTCTCATCGATGGAATCAAACAGTGATTAAAAGAAAAAAAAATTGTTCGTTAGAATTGCCTTGTTTGCAAGCTGAAGAGAAAAGTGCAACTTTAGAATAAATTACTTGATGTATAATTTTCTTTTCATAGAGCACTACAGTTGATCAATTTTATTTAGCGTATCCTGCAACAAATCAACCCTCGCTCCCTAAATTCGTGGTGGTTCTCACGCAATCAAAGTAAAATCAACCAATCTTGTTTCATTTTTCCCATTTTAAAAACGTAGCCCATACGTGTAAATACAAACCTCTATGCGGTGCTGCAGTCGCCGGTTCAACTCATATATTCTCACATCAGGATGCGTGTAGTATGGAGTATGACGCCTGAAGCGAGAGGGAAATATTGATAAACGATCGATTAACTTTTTGGGCTGAAGTCGTTTCCATACTATTACAAAACCTAATGCGGTCTCCACGCTAAGTGAGACGTAGAGTCTTCTAAATTGCAAATACAACCGTCTGAAATCTACACTAATGTCAGTGCACAGTATATGCATCGGTGAGCACAACGGAAATGAATAGAAAGAGTCAACCTTCATAAACGGGTTTACCCTTGCGGAACAGAATATACAAATCTTACAAGGCATCCATTAGACAATATTACCCCGTTGAATAGCTTGGGCTTGGAAGAGGGACGCTCGGCATCCTCCAACTCCAAGAATCGGCCGTTTTCGAAGCGTTCGAAGCCTCAAAGAAGCTTCGATCACACTCTTGAGCGTCTTGCGATTTGTAGAGTCCAGTAGGATGAAGAGACTTGGCAAGAGCTGAATAAGATGTGAACAAAGAGGCAAGAGTCATTACAATAACAAAGGGTCAGTGAGCCTGATCGAATTGCACAAATGTACGCTTCACTTCGTATGATCGTTTGTAACCTTTATACCATTCTACTTCGTCAAACCTCCAAATCAACGCTAACGCCATCTTCTTGCAGGCATTACAACATTTGCCCACTATAATCAAAAAATGCTGGTCACCTAACAAAACGAGAGCGTTTCTTTGACCTAACTTTCATCTTCGGTAAGGGTACTTCAAGGCTAAATTTAGTTAGTTTTCTTGGTATACAAGCGTAACGCAACCGAGTTTAGGTTGTTCGATCTCGCTCTTCCAATTTCCGGATATATACCGCAGGTAATTTAACAGGATATATATCACATAACACGTGAAATGATTCGTAACTTCGCACATGCACTTAATCCTACGGCTAAGGGACTATGTGAATGAGAATTGCCAGTTGACAAATCTATGATTTGAAAGCTATCACACTATCAACAAGTTGGCGGTGATTTTCGAGCGCTAAAAGCCACCGTTAACTTACCCTCTCCTGGTCAAGCTGGACGTTGTCCAAGGCCTTTAGTCGTTAAATCTCATGTCTTGTAATCTCCAAGGTACATCCATTTGTTTATAATATAATCTCGCTGCCCACATTTGAGCAGGACAAAACAAAATGTCTGCTTTCTATGCGAGACTCGCTGCGCGGCGTTGAAACTGCACCAATGTTTGCTCAACTGTGATTGGTCATCTGTCGACCAATGGCAGGCGAGTTAGGACATTTGCCGCGAAACAAAGTCAAGACGCAAACAGGTGTGATGGACACAATGCAAGGTGAATTTTGGGCAAAATGTTTTACTGACTTAGGCGCGAGCGAAAAAAAACCCGTAAAAAATTAACAAAAGAGCGCTGAGTCAAAGAGCATTGGAATTCCTCGAAGAATACTTTTTAAGTGATACAATACTATCTGATCCAACTTTTCTTCATCTTTCAACCTAAACGTTTTTAGCGGCCAAGAGCATAAACGTTTAGGTATTGTCACCCCTTTCCGTTTTTGGTGACTTTTTTCTATTTCTATTTTTTCGCTTAAGTTTGGCAATGATCAGAATTATTTAGGGCAAAATCAACTCTATCTTTTATCTATTACGCTTTGCAGTTACGGTCGCACAAATGAGTTGAGACTATAATACAAGCTCGCGCTCCTGGCACGCAAGTAAAAAATTACGCAACAGTGTCAGCGAGTCAGGTTTCAGAGGTCTGCAAAGGTTTCGTTCCTGATAGGCTGAACATGTGATTACGTTCGCTTTGATTTGGTGCAGCAGTGGTTAGTAGTGGTTAACAGTGGTCAGCTTTGCACAGAGTGCATTTCTTTTTAGTTGGAACTAGTATCCTAAAGTCAAACACCCATAACCACCTCCAATCTGGAGAAAATTTTACGTCCCCGAGAAAATTCCTACTCTCATCCGAGATTTTGTTTTCTTTCTCCTCATACGATTTGCAGCTCAGTTTCGAGGCAGAAGAAAAGAAAAGCTCTAGGAACAGAGCGGGAAATTCCTGAATGTTACTGAATCAACTCAATACCTTCTTTTCCATAACGATTTTATTTCCTTATGATTTCGCTACGTGTTCATTCAGAACATTGTAAGTTTGCCCAAAAAGGTATTTTTGGTCGACCTGCACATTACAAATATCGTCCGTTTTCGTCTCATGCACAAGTAATTAAAAGTGTTCCTGAAAATTCTCCGTTGTGAGGAAATTTAATCCTCGCAAAAAACGATGCATTAGGAAAGTTAAATGTGTTCACCTAAACTGTAAAACAGCTGCTTCTTCTCTTAAAAATTGCAGGGGGACATTCGAATCGCCCTGGATACTCACAAGGTGCGAAACGTCGAAAGCATGGATTTTTACGCGTAAGCCTCGCACACTCGCCGCCTGACGTTTTTGTTATTAGACCGACTCACTCAGAAATACAGACTGGGTAGCAGTTCAAGGTAAGCCTTGACTTTAAGTATAGAGTAAAGACTTCAAAAGCCCCTAAACAAAACACGCGCCGTATATAAACAGCTGGGCAGATCCAGGACTTTCTGAAAGGGAGGGGGGTTGTAAGGACAAGGGGGCCGCAAGCAAACGTCCCTGGGCCTAGGAGGGGGGGGGGCACCCCTGGATCCGCCTCTGAACAATGTGTATAGTAGCATTGTAAATGGACGTGACTTAAATGAAATAAATTGTTAGTGGCCGGAAAATCAGCATGAAAAAATCGGAGAATTTCTGTTAAAATTGCTGAAATTTATGTTCATATTATAGCGTACATTGCCTTATGACCGAGAATAACACGACCTTAGAATTTGCCCCTAATACTTATCAAGCGAAGCGAAAGAAGAAACACTCAAGGCTTTAACTCTAGAATTAAAGAACCCAGATCCAAAATTCGCAAAACACAAACTCCTAAAACTTTCGCTTTTCAAAGAAATATAGGTTTTTTAAATATAATTGCTTTTGATTGTCTAAATGATTTATGCCAATCAGTAGTAGCACCCAATGGATATTACTAACACTTATTTAAAAATAACGAGAATTTTAAAGCTAGTTGAACGCAGATAGTGGAGTGTAGATAGCTTTATAGAAGTTAAAATCATTGCAGACCCCGGGTCAACTGAATTGTGACCTACTTCACAGTGTAAATATTAAAAATATATATAAATATATGATACTACTATAAAAAGGATAAAATATAACCTATATTATTAAAAACTGGACTAGGTATATTGGATTTCTAGCATTTTGATTGGCTGAACGGAGCTAGGCTATCAACCCGGCGAGAAAAATGGACGAGAGAAATCACTTGGCAGCGAATGTAAATTAAGCAGAAATTCCAACAGCGTCAGCAACAAGCATCACCAACAGCGTCGTCTAACATAAGTCAAAATTGTTTGAAGAAACTGTGCAGAAATAGAAATTGAAGCATCAAGTGTTGTGTTTACAATTAATTTCTTTTATCGATCGTCACGTCGATCATTAAAATTGAACAAACGGTAGGTTTTATCAGGAAGGCTTTCCACTTCAAAATATCGAGACAAGATATAAAATAAAACATTGAAATGGGGCACGAGCATTTAATAAAAACTATCACACATTAATGGTGAGTTTGTGCGAAAATCATGAAGCAGTGTAAACAAGTACTAAACAAACTACAGCTGCAAACTACCAAGAAGGAAGGAAGGGCGAGATTTTTTTTGGCTTTAACACGCAAAATTGACACTGGTTTACCTGCACTCGTTGTAGCTCTGTGTTCCAACAGGTCCAAATGCTTGGATGGAAATCGGATGCCATGTAAACGGAGTTGAATCGCTTTTCCAGTTGTTTGAATGTTGTTTTTATCATTGCGTCCCGGCGCAACCTCTAAACCGAGAGCAACTGCAATTTGTGCTTTGCATTTAACAAACTATGATGGTGAATTTCAATGTTCCTCGCTACAGTAATCTTACTTCTGAGCTGCATAGAAATTACCTCTTCAATTTCAAATTCAGTGTAGTTCTGTCTTCAGTTCGATCAAACACGCACATGATGGCTCTGTTGTGCGAACAGATTACAAGCGTGTTCCGTTTCAACTTCAGCAGCTAATATGGTGAAATTGTACAGCTTCAATCCGCTTTGAACGATGATCACAACAACGTTTCAGGAAAAATCAAACAAGTACCATATTTCAAAGCCAACAATTAGATTTTTTCCAAAACTTGTGCCACTTTGTTCACTTTCGAGCAGTTTTCATCGATTCATTCAGCTTTGCGAGTGAAACACTGCAACACTTCGCAAGGTTTTGGCGCCTTTTTCATTCGGTCATGTGATCGATTCTTGTTACATTTTTATCTTTTTTCTCATTTTTCCCGTTCTTTCTTGATTTTTTTGTTTTAAATAGTGGTTTTAAGTTTTTAATAAAACAATTATTCTACTCGGGCTTGCTGGATATCAAATGATTATAACCAACTCGGCGCTACGCGCCTCGTTGGTTATCTATCATTTGATATCCAGCGCGCCCTCGTAGAATAATTGTTAAATATAATACAAAAAGGGAAATATCGAAATAATAATAATTAAAACTGTTTTCCATGATAAAAGTGTTTTTAAACCTATTTGTCTTACAAATCGGTAGTTTGAAGTATCCCTGGCTTCGGGTGCAATAGGGGACCCGTTGCGTGGCGGCAGCAGGTCATGAAGCTTATGGCTTTGATCCCTTACAATTTGAACGAATAGAGCTTTACTCAAGGCCTGCCTCCTTTCGTACAGTAAAGTGATGTCTAGAGCTACTAGAGCCTCAGCATAGGATAAGTCGGGTTGTATTATCCGCAGTGCGCGCTTTTGCAAGCTTTCCATTTCATTAGACAGGTACTGCGGCAGAGCATTATGGAATCTGGGCACGCATACTCTAATACAGGACGTATACATGTCGTGTAGAAAAGTAGCATATCCTTGGGTGGGACTTTAGCGCGCTTTAGCTGTTTTAAGAAGTACAGGCGCGTCGCAGCCTCTTTGCATATAGATTCTACATGCGCGTTCCACCTGAGGTTGTCCGAAACTACCACTCCTAACCGCTTTGCGGACGAGACAACTTCGATTTGCTTATCATTGATAGTGATATGATCTGCAGTACTTCCTGATCTAGAGAATGATATTCTCAGTTCTTTGCATTTAGACTCGTTGAGTTGAAATCCATCAGCTTTAGACTGCCGTACAAGTTCATCTACGCTTGACTGCATGGAGCTGATCTCGTTCTTCGATACTGATTCGGCGAGAGTGGTATCATCTACGTATTTCCAGAGAGTAAGTAAGATCTAGTTAAGGCAAGAAGTGTTGTGGAAAAAATCTCTAGTGCCCACAACTTTTATTTATGGTATTTTTGCATAGGTCTGATTTTCTGTTGTTTGGAATTTTTTGGTGCATGCTCGGAAAAACATCGCGAAAAACAAAATGTATAAGGCGAATTGGACCAAACAAAGACCATTACTTTGTAATCACTATTAAGATGCTTGTCTTGTGTAGAAAAAAAAATCTGTTATTAACGCAAATTTGACTTCTCGGTTGTTAGATGAACATACTCTTCAGCAGCTCTGACCACAGGTAACCAAAGTGTAATATGAGAGTTTGTATGGAGTTAGAATTCGATCGAAAACAATCGGCGGTTTTCCGCCTTATAACATAGGGGGCAAAGTTACTGAATGCTGATTGGTTGAGGCAGAGGGCATTTTTTCTTAATTATCTTTCGGACGAGGGCAAAATTACTAATTCCTGATTGGCCAAGCGCCAAAATTACTCGCATTTGATTGGCTGAGCGCGAGAGCGCGCCATTTGCATTTGGTAGGCGTCTTGAAACGAAGAACGGATTTTGAGTTGTTCAACACAAGGATCGCTTAAAGTTTGACTTTAAACCGAGATGGTTGGTAAAAATGGTATGGAAATCGGGTGTTTGCTTGAAGAGAAATTGCAAAAGGTGAACCTATATGTGTTATGGGAAACAGCAAATTGTTATTTGTTTTAAAACTACTGAAAACTTTGGAGCGACGTGGTCGATAATTTTTCCAGCAAGAGGAAGCTTCGCAACTCAGGTGAATAAAATTTACTGAGTTAATTGAGTTTAAAGTGAGTTTTGTCAATGAACTAGAATTGTATTATCTCTTAAGATGTACATATGGTCAGTCTTTCTTGGTCTGTGCGCTGAGCAACAGCTAAAATGCTTGTTTTAGACCTGTTTACGAGCGGGTACTTTTATTCTGAGGGCCGGCTGATTGTGTTTCAACGTGCATGGAAAGTTTTCCGAGAATTTTGCCCTCTGTGTTATAAACAAGTAATCGCATTGAGTCCTCGTAGAATTAAGGATAAATTTCACTTGTATTTTCAAAGTTTTCACAAATTGCCCTCGTCGCGGGCTACTCGGCCTCATGCGATTACATATACAAAAATACATTAAAGTCAAAATAAACAAAAACCTTACCTGTTGTGTGTTTGCTGTGTTTATCGCTTTTCCGAGCTTCTGGAGGCCGTTTTGGGCGAATTTCTGCTTAATTAACGGTCGATGCGACGGCATGTCAACACACAACAGGTAAGGTTTTTCAAACTTTATTTTGATTTTAACCCACTGACGCCCAATGCGCCCCTATGCGCCCTAGAATGAGCGGGCGTCTTGTTCCACTTGTGACGTCATCAGTTTAAGTGACGCTAAAAACCTCTGATAGTCAGTCCATGCAACGCAAAAAGATCTTGTAAATGATGCCTGAACGACAATGATCGGATCAAGTAAACCTGAATAACAGCCAGAAAACCACGGAACTTTTACCTCAAAAACACAAGAAAACCATGGCCTTCCCATCGACTGCTACTTTTGGCCAACTCTTTCCTTTTCAAACGAGCTTTGAGGCCAAACTTTTCTCCTCGCCGAAAACCATGGTCGTTTGGCTAACTCGACTGCAAAAAGCGAAAACCGAAATGAGAACGAAAGCAACGGGCTTGTGCGCTAAATCTCGAAGAGCCGTAGACGGTGGAGTTGTGCGCATGCCTAAACTCAAAATGCTAGAAAACGTCTCAGACCGAAAGAAACGGCAACTGTCCGTGCTAGAAAGCACTTTTCATGAGGATAGGGACGAAATTGGATCAAACAGGGTCAAAAAAGGCCATTTGCTGCTTAAAAGTACCATTTTTTCGAAGCTTGCCGGGTGTCAATGGGTTAATGTATTTTCAGCAGAAAATCGCCGATTATTTTCGATCGAATTTCAGCTCCATACAAACTCTCATATTACGCTTTGGCTACCCGTGCCCTGCCTTTTATGGTTTAGGGGCTATGGATGCAAACCGGAAGTTAAAGCTTTCCCTTAACATAAGTAACACCCCGAGCGGGCTAATATTCTTTTAACTCCACTTCAATATCGCTGCCATTTGTGCTTTACATTAAACAAGCGTTTATTTAAATAATTGCTTTTTCCGATTAATGAAAGATTTTCAGCTAATAGCCCAGTTTTGAGTTCACCAAGACCAAAGACGCATTTATACAGGGTTAGTCTCGCTCTGAAGTAAAATATGCACAAATACTAGCAGGAATGGGGAAAATTTTTAAAGGAGGTCACTTCAGAAACGGTGTATTTTTTGAAATTGTTAAGAAAAAGATAACACTAAATTGAGTTACTGACCGTGGTTTTAGCTTCTAAAGTGCATCCGATCCCACTGCGCGCCGCCATTTGGAAACGAGCCCACGTTGCCCGACCGCTGGTCTCGTTGTACGTTATGACGTCACGGACAAGCGGCCAGGCTGCTAAGTACGATTCAAAATGGCGGCGCGCAGTGTTGAATTTTGGCCCTCTTTGGAGATTAATTTCAGTGGGATCGATGGACTTTAAAAGCTAAAACCACGGTCAGTAACTCAACTTAGTGTTATCTTTTTATTGGCGATTTCAAAAAATACACCGTTTTTGGAGAGACCTTCTCCTTTAAATAAAACAATACACAAAGTTGTGAATAGTCCATCTTGTCGCTGGTATTTGTGAATGTTTTACTTCAGAGCGAGACTAACCCTGTTAACAAATGCATCGTTTGGCTTTGTATGCAGCGGTCTTGGTGAACTCGAAACTGGAGTATTGGTTGAAATCTATGTTTGCACTCCAACTGAAATTGTGCGCAAACTATTAGCGCTAACGCCAATAAAGTATACATTTCCTGAAAGCTAAATAAATCAGTGTAGATTTTATGTATTGAACTTCTTTTGATAATAAAGGGCTTTAACTTCCGCATTTTCAATACTGAAAAAATTTCATTCCAGGACCCTTCTTTTCAGTCCAGGTCCGACCTTTCAAGCAAGTTTGGCTCTGCTACTTGACATTAAGTCGCACAATTAACGAGGAGAAAAAGCGGTTTATTCAGCATTGCTCAGTGTCACTTTGTACTTCTCAGACCTAACAAATTTTTGCATTACAATCTTAAAAAACTATCTGCCCATAATCGGGAAATCATATTGAAGGGCAACTTCTTGGAAAGACTTTCAAGTCTTAAAAGGGCGGGTCTGGCGTAAAGTGAACACCCTCTAAACCTGAAAAAAAAAAAGTTTTGTGGCGAGTCCTGAAATCTACACACGGCGGCTTGTTTATGAAAAAGATAAAATCATATGGGATTCTAGTGCTACACCCCTAGTCACTTATGACACGAACAAACATCACTCAGGAGCCATGATTTATTTAGTCGCTACACTAACAAAGCTGCAAAGTATTCATTATTGCTTGTATTTCTTAAAGTGGGACCTTTCCTAAAAACTAAAATAAATGACCTTTAAGTGCATTGCTCATCACATTCATTTATACTTAGAAACACGATGAGTTCTCCCGGATTCTCTCCTATCTCGGCTACTGCTCGTGCAACCACCTAAATTCTCTTACAACCAGCAACCACGCAGTAACGCCCCATCTAAAGCTCAAAGGAACAATTTTAAAAATTAGATGGATACATTATACCAGAAAATCTAGAGTACTTTAAATATTAATCACAGTGTTGTGAAGAATGATGACTTGTCACAGCGACAACGTTTGCTCAAAAGGCCATCTTAGGCTTTAACAATGTTAACATACTGCATGCATCCTTGATTTGCTTTACTCTTGATCTTGTTTTGATTCTGCCCAGGCCTTCTCAACTTCATCCCATGTTTCATCAGAGAGATCTATTGAGGGGATTAACATCAATGACTGATAGTGAAAAAGCAATCATGTTGGCGCATTATATTTATCACTCTCACGTTTTACACAAAACGAGTTGAATAGTGATAAACGATATCGCGTGTCACTGGGGGTTAAATGCTGTAACAGAATGAAGGATGGGCAACCAGTATTTTGAGCATTTTTTACCGTTACAATCAGCTGAAGGAGGCTGAGCTGGTTTAGAAAGAAGCGTTACAACTGGACTATAAAATGTGGAGCCTGACTTGGTAGTGTGAGTGATTCTTAGTAAAGTGGTGCCTTCTGCGCATTTAAAGGCTTACAGAAATCAGTAAGTAATCAGCTTTGATCTGGCAATTGCAGCTTGTAATTTCAAATTTCCCTGACCGTGATGATCAGAAATGTGGTGCCATGTACAAAATTCAGTCCAATGAATGTCAAAAGCCTACAAGACTGCATACACTTTCAAACCACGTTTAAGGACGGTGCATCCCAATGCAGAGGTATTTTTGCAAAGGTTATGACCATGGGGAAAAAGCAGATGTTACCAGGTGTTATTGGAATCTAAAACGAAAAATATGGGTAACCACGCATTTTTCACAGATAATTAAGCAACCCTTACTCTGAAAAAAGTTTTATATTTAAAATGCAAAGCATGAAAGGCAATTTCTTTCCAAATTTAAACTCAATTATCTCTGAAAAATGCATGGTTACCCCCAATTTTCTTTTTGGATTCTGGAAGCCTTTGCTAAGATCTTCTTTTTCCACTTAGTCATAAACCGCACAAAAATACCTTTGTTTTATCAGGCAAATTCCTTAAGACCAAACCTGAGATGCGCAGAACGTATGCGCAGTACCAAAAGGAAGCACCGTCCTTAACTGGCTATGTCAACACCAAAAGAACCTCCGCAAAAGAGATCAGTGAACATTTGAAGGAAAATTTGTTGTCCCCCTCACTTCTGTCCTGTGCTCTTGGTATATTTGCTACAACCACAGCTTTTTCTCGTTAAGGATTAAAAACAATAATGTCCATGATAAGAAACATTTAGATCGGAGTAAGCGTTACGCGTACGACTTTCAGTACGAATACCACTTTGCAAACCTACTGTGTATGCTTCAGGATGAACCGAGTGCTCTGGAAACTAAATTCTCTTCGTACTCTTACTTACAACTTCCGTTTTCTATTCGGGAATCTTAACTGGACATTTTCGGTATCACAAGAAATTCTTACCAGAGATAAACTTAAACGCAATTGCATATCCTTGAAGCTTTTCATCTGGAAAAGATTCCAGGTCCACTATGTCCTCACTTGGAAGGGCAGCGACAAAAATAGCTTCAAGAAAATCACGGTCTTCGTCAGTGAGAGGCTCACTGACCTTCAATTTCTTTTCACCTTTGGTTAATGCTTCTTTAAACTATGAAAAAATGAATAAAAAATAACTGTTACGGCATTTATATTTCAGACATACAGTCGTTCACTTACAAGCCATAATAAGTATAAACAGGTTTTTTAATAACTATAAACGGTAATTGTAGAATGTCATAATTTTATTTAAGGCCTTTGTAAGTTGGCGCCGAGACTTGACTCATTTGCCTACAAGGCCATAAATTTATTGAGTCTCTAGTACCAGTCTTAATATAAGACATTCACACAAAAAAACCCGTAAAATCAATCAATCAGTCACCCACTTTACAAATAACACTACATAGTGCATAGCTCTAGCAACCTAGTGGCCCTCATACAAATACTGTAAAAGTTCTAACCATACAGTTATATCTATTTATACTGACCATATCAAGTACTGAGACCTAACTGGTTATATTACGTTAAAATAGTTCTAGCATGTTCGATGTTGTTGGCTGAAACAAATGTTTTTGTTGTTTTCGTTATTTCAGTTACGGTTATTGTCATTGGTTGTCGGTGACGTTGGTGCTGTGTTAATTTTGTTTTTCCTGTTAACTGTTATTGTTTTTACGTGTACCAAGTAATCGAATTTATTTATTCAGCAATGTTCAGTTACAAACATAATTCAGTAACCATTGACTAACAAAAGTCAACACGGCGTGAACTAGCGCGTGTTAAGTTATAGTGTATAATCGTCGTGTTCTCTCTTACCCAATGCAGATACTTGTTGATCCGCACTTTACGCTCATCTCTGTTCTTGGTGGGTATCAGAACTAATTTCTTTATTTCCTCCAGAATCCTACTATCCTCGTCTGTAAAGACATCTAATATGAAGAGAAAAAGGCTAATTTCTACTACTGGTTTAAGATAGCTCTCAGTAGCCTAAATTATACAATTGTCGAAATATCACGGTGGATTTTGAGCAGCTTGTATCGAGAAAAACCAATACCGCTCGGAGAAGGAGATCAGGTTTGCGATTTCGGTATTTCGGTTTCCAATAGCCCTGTGGCATGCGGTTTTTTAACGCTCTCGACGACGATATTTGGCAGAAAGAGTATTCTTTATAGTAGGACGGTTGTGGTCATTATTACTGAAACAGCTCCCGGTACGGATGATTTCAAGCTTACTACGATTTCGGTATGCCGTTAATTTTTGACACGGTTTTTGCCAATTTTTTGGGGTAGCAGTTTGCTTTAGGGTATAAGCTCCAGAGGTGTCCCTGACGTCAGTAAACAAGAGGGACTAGTCGCAGGCCTAGTTACTGCAAAAAGTCGCGCACACGGCCACACGGAAGAACAAGTCAGGGGCAGTAGTCGCAGAGAAAAGTCCCATTAGTGTTAACACGAGCTCTCTGGTCGCAAAGACAAACCGGTTTGGTTTTTGCCTGGTCGACTCTTTTCATTTGGTCACAAAAACTTGTCAAACGAACATTGCGCACGAGGGAACAAGCACAACATGTCCCGCGACTAGTGGCACGAATTCAAACCAGTTTGAAATCTTAAGAGAAGTTGCGAGGAGGACAGTTTAGTCCCCAAGACTACATTTTTTAAAGAAATTGTGTGGTTTACACAGAGGGTGACTTGGTGTCCAGGACTATAAGTATCAGGGAGGAGCTTCTCGTCTGTGTAGACCTTTAGATAGTAAATGTGAAGACTTGGTATTTAATAAGTCAATTGTATTCAGTCAACTGAACACAATACTATGCACAGCTCTGAGCTAACGAAACTTATACGGGTTTAATAAGACGCGAAACAGGGTGCAGCAATTGTACTTCCATTAGACAGAGTTTGAAATAGCATCTCTTACATATTAAAGGTTTGCGAAGGTCTCCAAGTTCTTCTAAGTATCTTTGAAGCCGTACTGGAAACCTAGTGAAGATATTTAGAGACCTGTTCCGAAAGTCAATTGAAGAATTTTAGCGAGTTTGAACCGAATCAGGAGATTTTAGAGTACTTCCGTAACGGTCAGAGTTATTCATATTCTCTCCAAATATAGCCGTACCTGTCCAATCACTTTCCCCTCCGCCTATCACAGTGTTTTCGTACTCTTCTTCATCATAATCTTCTTCCTTTGTGTATCTATGGACATCAAAACGCTTAAACACCCTTGGGGGGAGACTTAGTCGGTTGGCGTCAGCGTCGTAAACCACTGGGTGACATTTAAGGAACAGTGGACCACGCATGCCCCTCGTCGCTATCCTTGGAGGACGCCTATTCACTTTAACATGTCCCGTCAATTGGGCAAGTGGGGCAAGTAACTCCGGTAAATGGACTCCTCCTTCCACCTCAAACTTCAAAAAAACAGTAACAACAAGAAAATAAATAAAAAAGTTAAAAATACAATACTACATCCGAGGATACACAATATGCCCCAAATGAAAGCCGGAAATGTCAAAAGATGCTTCCCAAGTGCTCAAGTATGTTAATGCTTGACCAGGCTGGTAATTTGACATATTTTTATCTGAAGGTGAAATATTTGTCCATTCTTCTTGAAACTTGGCGAGTAGTTTGGCATCGTTATTATTAGTAATTTTATGAACTTATTCACCGGAAGTTTTTGTCACGTGACTTGAAAATCACTTATAACGGTAAAAATCTTTACTTGAAAATGGGGAACAGAAAGCTTTCTGATAGTCATGTTTTTGCTCCCTTGTTCAATGACTTTTAGTATAGGCTTCATCACTCCGCCTTTTAATTGTGTCCATGTGTTAAAGGAAACGGTCAAATTTTGAAAACAGGTCACGTGACATGCTAAACGTCAAAATATCTTCAAATATAAATGACGTATACCACCTTAAAAGGCGGAGATACATTGGAATGGTACTACTGGGCATTTTAACGACATAAGTTCTCCAAATTTCTGAGTGCTAACGTTCCCCATTTCGAAAAACACGGTTTGTGACGTCATCAACCAAGAAATGTCACGTAATAATACTTAGAAAGACTTTCATTTGACCAGAAAAGTCAAACAATTATTAACTGAAACTGGCATGGTCGGGATAAGTTATTTTAACTACAGAAAACGAAAGGTCTCAAAAATCTCTGCTGGGGGTCGTTTAAGGAAAAACAACCAAGCCTTAACTTACTTGAGTGATATCCCCCAGTTTTCAAAACGTTACGTTAAAGAACTGTCCCTTCCGGAAAGCTGTCCGCTTCTCAGAGCAGTTGACGTTTGCGGGCAAATATCCGCTCCAAGGTGACTCAGAGTTTTAAGCGGCGCTCAACACATTTACAACACCTTGGCTCAGTTCATTCAACAAATTGTTTCTATATTTTTATCAGTGTGTTCCAACGCCTAGTAACAAATGTGCAGACTACCAGTGGTACAAAATTAATACTGTACGTATCATCACAGGCATTGGTAAATTTGATCACCTTACTCCAGGGATTCAGTGGACCCTCACGGACCAACTCAGTCGAGGACTTAGGTTTTACTGATAGTAATAGTAATAGTAGATAGTAATCTTTATTTCTGATTCGTGTTTAATTTCTGCAACGTACAACGAGATGAGAACGAAGACAGAAAAGCTTGAAGTAGTTGCCAAGAAATTGGGAATGAATGTCAAAACCAAACTACTAAGGTTGACGAGATAGTGAACAATCACTTGGAGGTAAAGATATTGAAACAGTAGACGAGTTTTGTTACCTGGGGGGTGTCGTCATCTCAGATGGTGGAAAAGACAAAGATATCAGTGTTAGGATTGGAAAGGCTGGGCATGCATTTAGGGCTCTACAGCCAGTGTGGCTCTCGAGGTAGCTCTCTATAAACTCCAAGCTTAGGATATTTAAAACAAACGTTTAACGTTCCTTTTTACGGTTGTAAAACCTGGCGCTCACTAGACTAAGGGACTCCATAGTAAGCTTCAAGTTTTTGTCAACGAGTGTCTGCGATCTATCTTGAAGTCTGGTGGCCCAAAGTAATCAGTAACGAAGAGCTGTTAAGAAAGACTAACATGAAAACCATATTGACATCAATAAGACGCAGGAAATGGCGCTGGATTGGCTGCGCTCTCAGAGGATATACAACAACGTGGCGAGAAAGGAGTTGGACTACCATCCGCAGGAGTTCACCCAGGGAACAACTGGAGATCCTCCACTTACTCTGTTCTACGTAAAAGAACTGAATGGACAGGGCTGTTCGTGGGACGTTAGCAGGGAATTGCATGAGTTGGCGATTTCTTGTGGACGCCGCCCTATCTTCATCCGGGAGTGTTAAGGGTTATTGATGATGATAAATCCATGGCGGCTCCCAGTTGAAAGTATTTCTACTGTCTGGATGATTTGCCCATGCTAACTTCATATTGTGGTCATGCGCAAGGACTTCAAAATTGGATGCACACCTAAAATTCACCCAACGCTATGAGTCCTGCCTCTCGAACCTTTATAGATGCTTTTACCGAATCTTCTACCCCCAAACACGGCTTCTCTCCCTGTTCCGGTGCCTCCCCATACCCATCGTGGGCGTTAGTATTTTCATAAGTGAACAACAAACGCTATTATCAGGGGTGATTGTAGTCACAAGGAGTCCACAACAGACCATTTTCATAAAGAAATTAAAATCATCAAATTGCGTACCTGGTTCGTTTCCAGTTGTTTTCTTTTGTGTGCACCTCAAGCTGATAGACGCTAGCGACAGTGCTGTACGTAGTAGTGAGCTTAGCTGTTTTATGCGCAAGCGAATTTAAGTTATGCTAATTTTTTTATATAATAATACTACTGGTGGAGCAGCTTTTTCACGAAACGGTGGTTCTTATTTGCTTCATTGCAACCAAAATTGCGACAAACGAAAGCTGGATAATTCGTGAATCCGCTCACCTGTCATAATCCTGAAAAGAAACGATTTCTTGGTAGCAGCTCAATCAGCTTGAGGCGGCACACAAAAGATAACAACTGAAACAAACAAGGTACACAAGTTGCTAATTTCAATTTCTTTATTATTCCTTTTTCTTTACTATCGTGGACTCCCTTTGTTGTAGCGAGAAATTATATAAAATACCTCCCTCTCTCTTTCAGCTTTCACTTCAAGACGTTCGCTGTAGATCACTTTGGTTATCAAACGCAGTTTACAACCTTCCAATTCTTTCATCAGGTTGCGGTCGAGTTCCGTGTCGGCCAGTATACGAAGTAAGTCTGGATCAGTGATGTACTCTTGATCCATTTTACCGAGTTCGACCTGTCTATGTTCGTCATTTATCTTTATCTTTGCACCCACAGAAACTCTTACCTCTATTCTAAGTTGCACATTGCTAATGAGAAAAAAATGACACAACAAAATCAAAGCATGGGCCTTAGTCTCTATTTTATCTAACTTCTATTCGTGAAGGCCGTGATATATCATGTACTGTCTCTTAAAGAAATCCCTCTTATGGGTGTTTAGCTCAACTGGCGGACCTGCTCCCTCATTTATAAATCTCTTTAGGTATCGTGATCATAGCAACTCCCAAGTAAAATTCGTTTTCTTACATCAACCCATCCTCTAAAGTTCCCTGAACCCTTTAACGCCGAGATTTTTGGAAAATGCCACCGAGATTTGGCTGTAGTGCTGTTCATTTGCATTTAAACGGACACAAAAGGGCCAATTTCTTAAAAGATACACATTTTTTGCGTTACTTGAGGTAATTTTGGTGATTTTTATTTTTGGCGCATGAGCAGGACTCGAAATTTGGACTGCTTCTTTACGAACCAAATCAATCCTTATTTTTCCTCCTCTTCCGTTTCTTTCACTGATTTTTCGCCTTTCTATATCCTTTCTTTTATGAGGAGATGTGTCTGGCTAACTTTTCACGAAAGTGGAAAATTTCACTTCGAAAAAGTTTCAGCCAAATTTGCCATCGATTTGGCAAGAAAACGTTAATTGTTGTTTTATATGTACCTCTAGCAGAATCGGTCAAAATTTCCGAAATGTAGCATGTATGCAAAGATCAAATGAGGTCATATACTACCCTCTGCAGTAGTATATAACTCCACTGGGCCGAAAGGTTGATAAGGTTATAATTTACAGCTACTAACATATCATTTCAATCATTAATAATAGGCGAGGAAAAATATTCACACAATATCACTCAAGTTAAAAGCAGAAACTAAAAACCCATTAAAGTGAACATTAAAATTACGGTTTGCTTTATTTATTTGTACTTATATCTTCTCACGTGACAATTAAAATGCCAGCTGTTTATCGATCGCGACTCGAACGCGGATAAACATGGGTGTTTTTCCTAGAAAAATGTCTTCGGAACGCCGCAAAATAGTCAGGCGGATATGTGAAAAATCGTGCACTTTGTCAAGAAAGCACCAAATTTGGCAGAGATGAATTCTGCAATGTAGTGAAAAATTCTGATATGGAGGCATGCATCGCCAAACATCATGAAAACGAGGCTCAAAGGTAAAAAGGCTTTTCCAGGCTAGGTTTACTCCACTAAGATTCTTTTATTCAATTTCACTGACACAAAGCCATTCTTAAAACAACATTTAATAGTTAGATGAAGCTTCATCTGTGCCAAATTTGGTGCTTTCCCTTACAACGTGCACGATTTTTCAAAAATTTGCACATATCGGCCGACAGAAAAACCAGAAGGCACTAGCTCTGCTATGTTAGGCGTCGGGACCGCTGCCAAATGCTACAAATTCAAGCGATGTGCCGACCGAGTTCGCTGGAGGCGACCAGCTCTCGAGTTCCGTGAGCAGTTCCGATGTCAGATCTTCGCACTGATTTGTTTCGATTTGTCTTTTCGATTTTTCTTTTGTTACAGATATGGTTCACAATTTTTCGGTTGCCTCGTGTTTGAAAAGTTTCCACACTAACGATGAGGAAAGGGGGAAATTTTTCCAAGAAAGGGCAGTTGACTCTGGAAGCAAAAACGACTCGGTGTAACTCTGGCCAGATTCATTCGATCGTTCTCATCCTAACCGAAAGAGTTTTTTCCACTGCATCAGTGGATTATACCACATGTTGACCATCCGAACTGTTTGAGGCCACGTGACGACACGCTACGCTGTTTTATCTCAGATCTCTCAGAAATGAGCACCAAAGTGTTTACGAAATGGGTACATGGGAAAGCCATACAATTTTTTGAATCAGAAAAATGCATTTTTTATCTTTTGCTTTCTTTCCTGAAAACAATGAATGAGTCAGGGATCTTAGTAACGCAACACTCCCCAACTCATTAAGATTACTCATAATCAACAACGACGTCAACTGAAGATTGCTGTAGTTGTAGTAACTGAAATGTCGCCATCGTAAAAATGGCCTGTCTATCATTTAGACGCTATATCACTTCCTTACATGTAAATATTCAATTTAAGTTTTTGCAAGTCACAAAGTAAAATTAAATCATTTACCTCGCAGCCCCATTCTCCTCACGTCCTGCAAGCATTAGATTATCATCTTTCTTGGTGTGCAACTTTAGGGCATCCAGAAACTTGTTTACCTCGCCCAGCGGCACAAACTTTTCCAATCCTCCGACAAAGGTCAATTCGTTTTTTTTCAATGGTCGCTGAAAAACTGACCTTGATGTCTTTACGATCAGACCAAACAGTTTTCCTGATTCATTGCTGCCATGAGGAAGAGGGTAATGTCCCTTACCAAAATTTTCCAAAGCAAATTTTCGAAGCAAATCTTTAATCATCTGGTTAAAAGAACAATTAAGATGTGGACCGCTTTATTAATTCGCAAATACCTTTTCTTTCGTGAGATCGACTGTCCGATCAGAATTCTCCACCATGTTCTCTTATATTAATTGTTTAGGCCTTTTTAGATATTTTTTGTTTTAACATTCACTCATTCTTTTTTAAAAAGACTTTTTTAGTTAAGTACGGTCAAAAGCTTAACCGTCTGGTAAAATACAACTAAAGCTCGGTCAGAAGTTTTTATTATTATCTACTTGTATTACCTAATAACGGTCTGGCCAGCTGTGAAAATAAACATATACACCCAGCTGGACTCATTTCTAGTGCATGCTTTATTTGAGCTCTCAATTTTTATGTTGTTTTTGTTTTTTTATTTCGTTTTTAGGGATATCTTAGAGGGTTGCGTAATTTTGACTACGTAAGCGAGGATGCTCTTTTCTTCTTTCATAACTATTTACGGTCTATTTTTCGTAACCTTTTAGGTCGCAACTGAGTACACGGACACATTTAGGTTATCGCTCACTTCTTTCCCTTAATTGATCTTTTGCACAAATGCACTTTTGCAATACGTTAATGTGCACCTTATCACAAGGTATAAACCCAAAGAAAGGTACCTTCGGAAATGTACTTAAGCAATTCCTGCCTAAGCAAACATTTTGGTTTTAAATGTTTGCTCGGGCCATTAAGGCCGCGGGTGAGAAATTAGGTCATCAGTATTCATTTATTTAAAGCGTATGCACGAAGTGGGACGAATGGTAGCGACATTGCGCGAAATATTCATGAATTGGCTCTCCAGTAAAACTTTCAGTTTCTGAATCAATAATTGCACGTGCGTTAAATTGTGTGCCACGGGTAAAATACTCCCGAAGTCCGGCCTTTTTTTTTCGTTCAAACGTTAGTAGGAACTTTTTAGAAGTTTTCCAACAAAACAAAACTAAAAGTAAAGTAATACTCCTTATAGCTAATTTGGAGCTTCGGAAACGCTTATACTCTTCAGTCCAAATATTTGCGATCTCGGACAGTGAACAATAGCTGCTAGAATTTGATTTCCATAATTAGCATAATCTTACCTTAAACATTCGTGTTTATTCGGTAAGTCTTGGGAAGCCCTAAAACCACCAATTTTGTGTCCAAGAATACAGCGCGGATATAGAATTTCCTGAACTGACATAACAGGCAGATAAACTAGGTGTATTGTAGATTGTCTCAACAGAAGCAAATTTTTCAAACAGGCTTTTTAACAAAATATTGAAGGCTTCACATTTAAACAAGGACGATTTTACTCATTTAAAAGCTTACAACTTTCAATGGAACTCGAAATCCTATAATCGGCCTCTGTTGTGACACAATAGAGGTTGTAACTGATCAATGAGTGGTAAAATCAAGTAGTGTTGCCTTCTCCTCGAGGAGAAAACTTGGACACGGAGTCGCGTTTTACAAAATCTCAACTTTGAGAGCTCATAGCATCGCAAAGGAGCGCAATCTTTTAAATCAAAAACAACTTTGTTGCACCTCCACAATTCCTCAAGCTCTCTGCGAAGTTTCAACGGAATCGGCTTCCCGACTTTCAAGATATAAAGTTTTTTAACGTAAGACCTCCACCAAAATTTTGCCTTATAAATTTATTCATGAGCAGCTTGTCACCCGCGGCCTTAAACAAGAGTTTAACAGAACTGTATAGCCAACTAGCCAAAACACAATTTTTCTTTTTTGTGTCAGATTTATATTAGGCACAGAAAAGTTCGACGTATGAACCGAGCCTAACGCAAAAGGGCTGCGCTGTTGGTGGACTACCATTGTATCGCATGTTTGGACTTCAACTAAATCATGAAATATTCGAATTAATACATTGTAAACACTGATTGTAAAGGATAACGCCACGTGCATCACTGTGATTTACAAATGGCTTTTTAGGAAACCCTAAACCTCAGCATAAAAATAGGACAGTTAATAGTGGCTATCGCATAACAAGTCATAATTTATGCTTCTGTACTCTTTTGGGCACCACACCCTCTAAAGCATTTTACACTTGTAAAATTTACAAACCTCATTTCGCACTTTAAACGACAAATTTGTCCTTCCGAAAACAAAAGGAATTAATTTTCTTACGTTGCGAAAGTATGAGCTGACATTTCACCATAGGAAACTGTAGTTTTTTTTTTTTAACACAATTAAAGATCATTATAATCTGAACATCTCAGGCGATTTAGAAGCTTTATTCTCAAGTATTTTTCCCAAACACGATTTTCAGTTATCGGGGCATTTAGCTAAATGGATTGATTTTTAATATAATAAGTACTTTGTAGCTATGTGGAGGAACCGAACAAGAAGGCAAACATACCTCAGTTCCTTGTCAAATGGAAGCTTTAGTGGTCGACCTTTCCCTCCTTTGATATAGACAGTCTAAAAGTAACATATGAAGGAAATCAACAACAAAAGTATGATTGGGAGACATACAAAGATGGTCATACCTGAATAATTCAGTTGATAAATTCGGAATGTAAAGAAATATAAAGAAACTATGTTTGTTCACGGCACAATAGAATCCGCGTGCTGCGCAAAGTAGTTACCACATAATGAGCGCAAATTTCAGCCAAGCCTTCTTTTTTCTACTTCGCACGATGACGTCATCTCATAAAACTCGTCACCTCAGGCTTCTCACGGACAACGCTGCACAAATTTAGCACTGACCTCAGAATTTCCCGAAATATCATAATCATACATTTGCTGAAACTTACGGACAGCGTATGATATATTCCGACAGAAGTACAGGACTTGACTTTGCATACAGCAGTTTCTTGTTGAAACGTTAAATGACATTTCAAGTGAAGCGTGTTTTTGTCATATTCAGAAGGTGCTTGATTAATTATCCAGGTTCCTGATTTCTTTTCGCGGACGTAAACATCATGATCTGTATTTTAGGCTTTCCTTTTTCCTGTTCAGGTCACATGGCCTGCCAAATATGGTTGTGACTTAAAAATCTCGAACACCTTTCCCATGGAACAAACATGCGAAGCAGCTTATCTGTGGAAGTTAGTGTTTCCAAGATATGATCCACCGGCTAGCAAAAATACTTTGAACTTTTGGTTCTCTATTTCTGTGACATCATCGTGCAAAATATCCGCGAAGGGTGAAAACATTATTGAGGTGAACGAGCTGCTGTCTCGGACCAAGTGAAATTAACGTCTCACCCTGACCTCAATGATCACAAAAAAAAGCTTAGATCGGTACCTACCTTTCTCAGCTAAACGACAAAAAAGCATAAATATCTCGAATAAGCTTGATCGAGAAGAAAGAAACGCAATGCGCGCTTCAAGGCAAAGCATGCCTGCAATTAAAGTGAGACTACTTGTGACTGATGTGACCTTGTTGAATTGCTTTGGACGTTATGACTACTACAGAAATAAAGAAACTAGACAATAGGTGACAATAAGATTTTACTCCAATTTTTTGTGCTTGAAAAAAATGAACTGAGTAGATTTGAACAATCTTCGGTCACGCTTCAGTCCGACTCGCGTGGAGGGAAACGAACATGAGTGGTTGAAACTGACACAGGGAAAAGACCTTCTGTTGCAATTTTAACAGTGTTTAGGGCTTCACAAGACTGTCAGTAATCCCATTTGCAAGGGAGGACAATTTGATCTCCTTTGCTGAGGCAACCAAGAAGACTGAGCGACAAATTGTTTTTGTAGACTTTTTTTACAGGGTGACATGCAGATGCTTTATGGCTCTTGTTAAAATCTAAGAAACGTGGTTTAAGGGTCCTAGAACATTCCATTGAATAATGAAGGAGAAAGTTAAGGATGAGTACAAGTCTCTTGCGGACGCGCTCATAGTTTACGGGTATTTCAATTAACGTTGTCGGAAGAAACCTTTTAGGCTACACAGCGAGACTGCGAGGTAACATGGGATTTTAATGAACAAATTCACCATTGAAAGTCAGCAGTACGTTGCCTGCCATACCATAGAAAGCCATGTGAACGACTGTTTGCGGCTTAAAAAAATGTAGGACCTGAAAGAGCGATTGTCAGCCAGTGTACTCGTTAAAAAAACAAAGTATTTGATAATGTACTGATCTTTTCGTCTTTCTTGGTTAAAACAGCAATTATTATGTGGGTATTGCTATTAGATAAAGACCATTTCTTGGAAGGTTCTTTCTTTGGGAGATTTTTGGAATAGCACCTTTGTTAGTATCTTTTAGCTCAGGACACTCTGTCTCGGTCTTTGACATGTTTTTCCTAAATGTCCTGATTTAGCTTTCAGAGTGTTTGTTCAACTTCTTATTAATTAAGAAAAGTAAACTTAAATTTTTGATATTTACTTAAATTTTTAAATAGTCCCACTTTCGAGAAAAACTGCTTTTACTGACGGGTATATTGTAGTGCACATAATAAGAAAGACCAAGTAAGAGGGTGAGAAAAATGATAACTTTCCTTGTTTTCAGAGTAAAGGAACAATTTCAGACTAAAATGAAGAAGACTTATTTCCTAGTAAATCTGTAAGTTTCATTTAATTTTGTTGAATGCACGATTTTTGAGCAACCCTCGAAAAACATGTAAACCCGAATTTTTAAAAATTTCTGCCGGTTTTGGGTGATTCTTATCGGGAAAAAAATCCAAAGAAATTAAAAGACACCGCTTCGCGCTAAATGTGTGTGTGTGTGTGCTAAAGAGAAAAAAGAAAACTTGTGGGCCAGGGTGTCTTTACGACCTTCTGGAATGACAACTGAGAAAGACAGTAGAGAACATAACTTTCATTGTGAGAGTTCCTAGCTCTTACAGCTTCGGGCATAACAGACAGCCAGACAACAAAATAATGCATGCAGTACAGTTCTTTTTTGTTGGAAATATGGAGAAAAAGAAAATTTCAACTCTCGTCCGAAGTTTTTCTTTCTTCTTTCTCGAACAGAACGGCAAATTCCTGAATGTTACTGAACCAACCCCAATACCTCGTTTTCCATGGGGATATTATTTCCTTATGTTCTCGCTACGGGATAGACTGCGAATAGTCTCTAATTTTGGCGATGGCGATTGTGGGGCGAGCGAAATACACACAATCCCCTCGCATTGCTTGTCCTCGAAATTTCGCGCGCGCGTGTGTGTGTATTTCGTCCTCCCCACAATCGCCATCGCCAAAATTAGAGACTACTCGCGGTCTACTACGGGAACATTCAGAAAATTGTATGTTTGCCAAATGAAAGTATTTTTCAGGAACCTGTTCCGTTTTCTTCTCACAGGCAGTGGAAAGTGTTCTTGAAATTCGCCCTACGAAGAAATTTAACCTCGCAAATAACAATGCATTGGTACAGCTTTAGGGTGTAAACCTAAACTGCAAACATCTGCTTTTTCCACTTAAAAATTGCAGGGGGACATTGGAGTCACCCTGGATACTTGTATGGTCTGAAGCGGCGAAAACATGGATTGTTACGTGTGAACCTCGTACACTCGCCGTCACACTTTTTTGTTCAGGGCGACCGACCTACGGATAAATACGGACTAAGTTGCGCTTTAGTGTAAAACGTCAGGTCTTCAAATTCCCCCTGACAAAACACACGTAACAGTGGTAGTATAACTTACGAAATGGCCTTGGACGGGAATAAGCCGTTTTTAAGCAGTCCCATCACAGGTAGCCAAAGCTTTAGGATTGACCTAAGATCAGTCTTCAGTGATGCACTTGGTTGTTTTCTGTTCATATTTGGTATACATCGCTTTGAGAGCGAGGATGAGAGCCCTTCGGGATTTGCTCTAAACACATATAATTAAATAACAATGCGTTCTGTCGAGGGACTATCTAATGATATTTGCCTCGCGGACACTTGATGTTCTTAATTTATATGCCAGTTTTAACAAGGTCAAATTTCCAAGGTACAACTCTCAGCCGAAGCCTCCCGAGACAGTAAGAATCTATTCTTTTTATTTTTCACCAATTAAGTTTCTTTCGCCCCCAAACTGCCCTTTCGAGTGTTCAGGGCACCAAGCTTGAGTTTTTCGATAAAAAGCTGTGAAAATAACAGGAGCAAGGAATAGGAAGAAACATAAACGAACAAAGTTAAAAATATAGGAATCCTACATACAAAACAAAGTTTATTAAAGCGTACTGTCCCTCCGGGTTTCATCACCGGACAGAAACCATTTCAATTACAACCAATCAAAAACGGAGAAAAATTGGTGGTGAACTATGAAGCTAAAAGTCAAGCACTCGAGGCCGTCATGTGACAAATTGATAGATCACGTGTGCTCTAACTCTCAGGTTTTTTTTTTACCTCCATCTAAAATATCAACAAACTAGACATGGTAGCTACAAATCGTACAACAAAGGATCAAACTTGCGCGTCCCTCCTAATATTAATACGTCAACCGAAAGTTGAATGTTCCCTTTGTTGGGTTTGTTGCTTTTCACCAAAGGCTGGAAAACTCTTGTTTTGGCATCTGGTGGCTTGCCATGCTATAATGGAAGTGTTGGAATCGAAAAAAGAAAAAGAGAAAACATTTAACTTTCGGCTGCCTTCCGGTGGCTGAAGAAAGTCTGTGCCTAAGTTCCCTAATCACACTTTGCTGCAAACAGCCATCCGTGTGCCTCGGGAATGCATAGTACTATATCCTCACTGTCTACTACTTAACACACCGTGAAACTGAGATATGGGAGAGAGATCCGCTCCTTGCCATTCCCTGAGGCAGTCTGCTATAACCCAGGTCTCCGGCCTTCCCCAAAACGCACATCGACCTTATAATTTTCAATACCCAACACTCAACACCCAATACTCCATAACTCAAAAAAAGATTTATTAACTAACAACAAGTTAATATCCAACAGAAATAACAAAAATAACCACCCTAAGTGTACTAGAATGAATGTCCCTAAGTCAAGAAACATGTAATTCAACTATACGAAATTCTCTGCAAATTCCCTTAGTCGGAGAGTTGCAGGGCGGGTGGAGAACCCGTAGAAGTAAGGTTGAGTGTAACCCGTTAGTTCTAGCAACAGCAAAGAAGCAGAAGCACTAGAGCGGCGCGTGTAATACAAGGCCATTTCTGTGCTCCGCCAACCCACGTACTGGGCAATCTGCTCTGGTGTACAACCCAAACCCTTGAGGGTGTATGAAATCCCTACACGGAAGCTGTGAGGGGTCTCTCCGTCGTTAATGCCGGCGGCCTTAAGATACTTCTGGAGTCGTGCAGATACGGTTGACCCTTCAAACGGACGATGAGACACAAACTTCCTTATGTTCCGAAGATCTAAAGAGGTACTCACCAAGAAGAGGGACACCTAACGCCCCACACGTGGCAATATAATAGTTCAACAAAAAAACCTGGCAGACAGGTACATCTGGTAGACGTAACAGAGCAAAAGGGTGTGACTGACCTGCACGCCTCGTTTTACTAAAGGTAAAGTTAAGGAACCCCTCCCTATCCCGAAGGGGAAAAAGCTGATCTGCTTTTAAACGGCCCAAATCGGATGCTCTATCATCAGTGTAAAAGTCAATAACAAATAATGTTACATCTCTGACCAGGAGGTCTTTATTGAGAGGAGGAAGCACAGAGCCTTCGGCAATAAGCCCGAGGAGATAGGAAATCAAACGGGTGAATTTGTCATAGAACAAAGGGACAGCCTGACGAGGTTGCAAAGGCTGCTGGGCTTGCTCCTCTCTTACAAACTTAAGATATTCTTTAACACAAGGATGTGCCAACGGGTCAGAAAACCCTGTACGGCCTAACTTATTGAAAATCGCTCTAAGCTTCCCTATATATGAATCGACAGTTCCAACCGCCAGACACTTAGGGCAACTACAGGTCTTACTAGAGCATGAGTGTACATGGAGTTTTTGTTTTCCCGCGGCATCCTTGCTAATCAAAAACTTTACGATGTCTTCCGCGGTCGCAGCAGAAACTTTCTTTGGGGGTACAAGAGGGCGTAAGAAACTCGATAGCTGAACTTCTAATGAATCCTTTTGTCGTTCGTAAGGTTTGTTCCTGTACGATTCTTGGAATTCTCAAAAACGCTTGTTTATCAAAGGCATGTCCGCATTAGGAAGGCTCCTTGCGTTGGCTCACGCGACGTAGGTTTACCGCAGGCTTGGCAAAAGTTAGCGTCCACTGTCGTTCGGATATGAGGAGGCGGGACATCTGTAGGCAGGTTTCCATGGGCGTTCGATCTATAGAGACAAGCATAAATACACAGCTTACCAGGAGCAGATACAACAAAAAGCCCACAGATCTCATGGTAGGGGCCTAGCAGGGAAAAGCAATATGGCCGGATCACCTTTCCTTCCAAGAAGAAGAGAATTTACCGCTATAGCTTGGAGTATTGCCCACCAATACAATGCG